>SJYC01118465.1:0-48435 GCA_006408675.1 Madoqua kirkii | reverse complement strand
TGCCGCCTTCCATGCTAACCTCTTAAATGAATATCTGACTTTATTAAGAGTGAATTTATTATCTTGCTATTATTAAGAATGATGCCTGGTTTACATAAGGGTGTATAACTTGAAAAGGAATTTAACATCATTGTCTAGATCCTCACAACAAATTGTTAAGGGCAGGAGAGTGGTCACCATTGCTGGGGACTGCAGTTCAGAGAGGAGACAGGTGACTTGTCAGACATCATGCAGCTGGAAAGTGGGAGGGCTAGTGAAGCTCCTCCAGGTACTCTGACCCCAAGTTTAGTGCTCGTCCCTCAGTCCTCTCTGTTGAGTGGACTGTTTTCTCATCAGGTGAAGTGCCTTTGTAAGGAAGCACATGGAGGAAAAGAGATGAGTTAACTGATGCCTAAAGCAAGTTGAATCGGCCCCTACCAATAAGGAGTCAGCTGATAGGGCCAGATTGGGCCCCAGACCCCAATCCTCTCTTCTTAACTGACAATATTGCCCTTGCCTTAAAAGACAAACTGATTAGAGTGCAAATACTGTATTTTCTTTACAAAAGGATTCATCATAGAGAGCTTTAAATAGTCACCTTCCCAAGGGAATCTAAGATCAGGTTCAAACTACACAAATGGTCTGTAAACACAATCTGGGGAGACAGCAGTATATTGTATGGGCTTCCCAGGTGGTGCTAGTGGTAAAGAACCTGCCTGCCAGTATAGGAGATGCCAGAGACACGGGTTTGACCCCTGGGTTGGGAAGACCCCCTGGAGTTGGAAATGGCAACCCACTCCAGTATTCTTGCCTGGAGAATCCCATGGACAGAGGAGCCTGGCAGGCTACAGTCCGTAGGGTCACAAAGAGTCAGTCGTGACTGAGAGACTAACATATACACCTATATACTGTAAAAGGTCCATATAAATATATATATATATAGGCAATTACATATGCAGATAGATGTTGGGATAATCTGAGACAGAGGATGGGACTAAAAACCTCTGAAAGCTATAGGTGTGATGGTCTCTATTTCTCTCCCACCCTCAATAAAGAGGCTGTGGACTCATTTGTGTGTGTACTCATGGAAGAAGATACACATAGTGAGGGAAAGCCTGGCTTTAACACCAAGGCTGAAGTTCAGTGATGCTGCTTTCCAAGAAGGTTGCCTTTGACTTTTCTAATGAAAAATTAATAGGCACTTACTTGCTGCTGACTTTAATTACATTTGCTAAAGACAAGTGTCTGCCAACCAGCATGGCTCTGGCTGTCTTCTGTGCTGGATCTGCTCTCAGCAAAGCTCATTGGTTTGGGGAGGAGAAAGGGTGCCATTTTGCCTGAGCAGCTGAAGAGGCAGACACATCGTAGGATGGAAATTGTATCATATTTTCTGCTAATGGATCCCCACCCATAGGCAGTCACCTGACAGGGAAGCTGAATTAAACATGCTTTAGTAGAGCACAGATCAGGATTCTGAAACTGTGGGTTAAGAACCCCAAAGAACCAAGGAGATTTTGAGAGAGGGCCACCAAGCCTTGTTTGTAGGTGTAAGATGCTTGCCTACAAATACAGAATCACTTTTCTAGCATATATAAATACTACTGGGATTAGTAAAGTATTAATTCATTTACCAAATGAAAATCAATTAATATATTTATAATAGCCTTTTACCACGATATATATTCTTAACTGCTGCTAAGTCGCTTCAGTCGTGTCTGACTCTGTGTGACGCCATAGACGGCAGCCCACCAGGCTCCCCCATCTCTGGGATTCTCCAGGCAAGAATACTGGAGTGGGTCGCCATTTCCTTCTCCAGTGCGTGAAAGTGGAAAGTGAAAATGAAAGTGAAGACGCTCAGTCGTGTCCAAATCTCCGCAACCCCATGGACTGCAGCCCACCAGGCTCCTCCACCCATGGGACTTTCCAGGCAAGAGTACTGGCGTGCGTTGCCATTGCCTTCTCCGATATTCTTAACTAAAGGTACATAAACACCACGTTGAGGTCCTTGACATTTTTTTTACCTTGAAAATGAGCCTTCAGGAACTTCCCTGGCAGTCCAGTGGTTAAGACTCCATGTTACCAAGGCAGGGGATGTAGGTTTGATCCTTGGTTGGAGAACTAAGATCCCACATGCCATGTGGTGTGGCAAAAAAAAGAGAGAGAGTCTTCAGAGAATTCCCTGGCAGTCCAGTGGTTAGGAGTTCACACTCTCACAGCTGAGGGCTTAGGTTCAACTCCTGGTTGGAGAACTAAAATCTCATAAGTTGTAGAGTCCAGCAAAAAAGACGAAAAGAGCCTTCATACAGGAAAAGACTAGAAACCTGAAACTAGTGGAATTACTGAAGGAATGGTCTTTTCTGGATCCCACTTCCCCCCATTGTTAAACAGCTTTACTAAGATATAATTTATACTCCATAAAGTTCATCCATTCAAAGTATGAAATGCAATTTCTTTAGTATAGTTACAGATGTGGAACCATCCCCACAATCTCAGAACAGCTTTCACCCTCCCACTGTACTCATGAGCAATTAATCCCCATCTCCCCTACCCTTTCCCTCCAAGTTCTAGGCAACTGCTGATCTCTTTTGTATTTCTATAGATTTTCCTCTTTTGGACATTTCATATAAATAGGATCATAAAATACGTGGTGGTCTTTTGTGACTAGAGGAATGTTTTGAATCCTCAAAACTCCATTCAGTTGTATATCCAACTCCCACACATACTTTCGTCTTCTCACCTCTCCCAGAAGCCCTTCTTGCTCATCCAAGCCTATGAGAACACTTTCTCATATAGTTCTCAGCCTCTTTGTTCAAGTAGCGTTTGGCATAAGCTACATGGCCCACTCCCCTGGCGCTGCGCTGTTCTCTAGCTTTTTGTGACTTTCTCACCTCCGACTTCTTGGGGATGGCATTTTGCTGGCATACTTCTTGGGCTCCCACCACTCAACTGTGTCCAGCACAAGTTTTCTGCTTGAAATGAATAATTAGTTCATGAGTGTTGAGAGAATAAGTGGCTCATAAGGATGTTCCCATACTTTTAGGAAAATGAGATTCAGAAGAAAGTGCAAGAAAGCAAAATCAAGAACAGGATCAAAGATAAAGCATGGAATATGGATATTAGAATCCAAAGGGTTGGCACCTGCCCATCAGGGGTAATCTAGTACTGTGACTAGAGGGCATTAAAAGGCTCTGGGCCACAAAGGGTCTCCCATTACTTCCAGCAGCAGTTGGAAGAACGTATTAGTCACTCTTTCAGCTGAAGGCATTAACCGCCTCCATTAAAATGCAAATGTCAACACCTGCGAGAGTGGCAGATCAAGCTATTATCAGCCATTTCCACCTCAGCTACAATCTGAGCTCTTTGAATATTTCCTGTTCCCTGAGGCCCAGAGGTCTGGAGGTGAGTATAGAGTCTGGAAATATCTAGGGCCCAATTCCCAAACTACCGTCCCCAGTTTCCAAGCTAAGGAAGTCAGAGGTCCTTGGTTCCTCCTCAGAACTCCTTGTGGGGGATGGGTTAGGGTGGAGGGTGGCTCCCAGGAACCTCAGCCATCTGTGCCCAGTGGCAAAGACACGGGGCCCACGCCTCCACCGATGACCTACCTCCAGACACACAATGTTCCATCCTGTTAGCTACTCTCTAACTTGGGGATAGGAAGTTAGTTCCTCAAAGGAAAGGTAAGTCATCTAGTCTTAGGCATCCGGATTGCTCTCAAAATGCAAATATCCAGAGGGTGGCAAACCTCTGGGGAATTGTGTGTTAGCTGCTCAGTCGTGTTTGACTCTGCGACCCCATGGACTGCAGCCTGTCCATGGAATTCTCCAGGCAAGAATACTGGAATGGGTTGCCATTTCCTCCTCCAGGGAATCTTCCTGACCCAGGGACCGAACCGGGGAATTAGATGATCTTTAAGATTCTTCCACCCTTGAGAAAGCCTAGGGTTCTCAGAGTTCTTTATTTCCTTGTGAAGACCTCCCACGCAGCAGGGGAAGTTTATTTTTAACCTCCAATTCCTAACTGGCTGTCATTTCTGCACTGCTCCTTCCTGCTCCTGGGCCCATGCCTTCTGCTGCTTCCATTCGCCTTGGAGCTGCTTAGTGGTCTCAAGTGTTCTCTTGTTCCTCTCCCTAACTCATTCCTGCTCCTAAAGAGCAAGCATCCTTTCTCTCAGTGAGAAAAACTTGTTTTGGCATTAGACGGAGAAGCCTGAGTAAACTTATCTACACTAACAATAATGACTGGCAGCCCTGGCATAAATCCTTCAATCTTCCAGAAGTATCTGCAATAAATTTTTCAACCAGATGCTTTTTGGTTGTGCTGGGTCTTCATTGCGGGCTTTTCCTCTAGTTGTAGTAAGCAGGAGGCTACTCTGTAGTTGCAATGTGCAGGCTTCTCATTTTGGTGGCTTCTCCTGTTGCGGAGCATGGGCTCCAGGGCACTTGAACGTCAGTACTTGTGGAACGTGGGCTCAGTAATTGCAGCTCCCAACTAGGGCACAGGCTCAATAGTTGTGGTGCAACGGTTTAGCTGCCCTGAGGCATGTGGGATCTTTTCAGATCAGGGGTCGAACCCATGTCTCCTGCATTGGTAGGCAGATTCTTTATCCATGAGCCATCACGGAAGCCCCTCAACCACTTTCTTGAAATATAATTTATATACCACAAAGTTCACCCAGCTGGGTTAAAGTGCAGTTCAATGACTTTCAGTATTTTTCTCAAGTTGTGCAAACATCACCATAATCTAATTCAGGACTCCACCCTCCAAAGAAATTTTTTACCTATTAGCCATCACTTCCCATTCCTCCTCTTTTCTAGGCCTGAACAAATACTAATCTACTTTCTGTCCCTGATTTTCTGCATTCACTTTTAGGGAATGATTGTCATCCCGAAGCATAACTATTTAATGGTGAGATAGTGCTTACACTATCCCACTGTGAGGAAGGAAGGTATTTTTAGGTACAAAAGTATTACTGAAATATTAGTATTTTAATTTCCAAAATACAACTATTCTTTCAAAAAGAAGTCTGTGGGAAATGAAGAATGAAGTCCTGAAGGGTAACTGAGGTACAAGGGGCAGATGGCTGGAAAAAGGGTCTGCAGATCTCCCAAAGGGCCCGCTGTGCCCTGGAGTGCATACAACCTCTCCTTGCAAACTAAGTGCTCTCTTCAGACGGAGCCCCAAGGCGGTCCTTGGGTCAGCTCCTATCTGATGACAGCAGCCAGGTGCCCATCCTGAGTTGCTCTTCAAAACCTCCGCCTTTCAGGATTTCCTGAGTGGTCTATTGGTTAAGAATCTGCCTGCCAACGCAGGGGACATGGGTTTGATCCCTGGTCGGGGAAGATCCCACATACTGCAAGGCAATCAGATCTGCGCACCACAACTACTAGAGACCACACTCTAGACCCAAGAGCTTCAACTACTGAGCCCACGTGCTCAATTAATGAAGCCAGTGTGCCCTGGAGCCTGTGCTCCACAAGAGAACCCATTTGCAATAAGAAGCCTACGCGTGACAACTAGAAAGTAGCCCCCATTACCAAAACTAGAGAAAGGTCACTCACAGCAACAACAAAGAGCCCGAGGGCTGTGAACAGAGACTAAGACCCATTGTAGGCAAAAAAAAAAGTTTCTGCCTTTTGCCCTTGTGACCCCCACCCTTCTCGGGTTTTCATCTGACCTTTCGAACTTCTGCTCTACACAGTGGTTGACCCCTGGGTTTCCCATCCAAGTACCAACCAGGCCTGATGCTGCTTAGCTTCTGAGATCAGATGAGATCAGGCCTGGTCAGGGTAGTATGGCCATAGACAACCTCTGGGTTTCCTTGTCAGCCCTTCACAGCCGTCCTCCAGCCAAAGGCATCATTCCCATTGCAGTCACTTCTGGGCTCCATCGGTACCTCCTCTGACATAGCTTCATGACTAGTCCTCTCTGCTTTTAAATCTTGCTTTTCCAAGCTAGTTACAACATTGCCAGAGTCTGCCTCCCCAAACATAACAGCCCAACCTCTTTCCCCCAATTCAGGCACTCTTCCCTGTTTTTAAACTGAAGCCCACGCTCCTCCAACAGAGTATTAAAGAGCCCAACCCACTTTTCCATCTTCATGCACGGTTGCCAGTCACTCCCTGCACCCCACCCCACCCCTCAGACTCCATTCTCATCACTATTCCCCAGATGTACCATTTGTTTAT
Organism: Madoqua kirkii; assembly: GCA_006408675.1. Classification (NCBI taxonomy): domain Eukaryota; kingdom Metazoa; phylum Chordata; class Mammalia; order Artiodactyla; family Bovidae; genus Madoqua; species Madoqua kirkii. The sequence goes on along the minus strand of SJYC01118465.1, from coordinate 42,271 downwards.
CCAACAAACAGCTAAGGGGTGACTCCTATATGCCAGGTACCGGGCACAAGAATGAGAAAGATACCAATTCTGCCTTCAAGGAGTTCAACAGACTGTGGAAACAGTTCTGAAAACAAGTCAAGACAATGCAGTGTGACAAGTGCAATAAAAGAGAAAAGCACCGTGTACTGGGAGTTGAGGAGGAGGGAGTGCCTAGCCTGGGGTTGGGAGCGCGGGAGGGAAGAGGCTTTAGAGAGGCATCGCAGAGGTGCTATAAATTTGGTTGTGCTGGGGGTGTATGTGAAAGAGTGATCTCTGCAGAGGTATAAAGAATCCTTTAGGGGTGGCTAGATGATGTGGGGAAGTGGTGGGTACTGAAAGCTGGCGGGTAGGAAGAGGAAGTTTTTTGGACAGTGTGCAGTCGGGTGTGACATGTATGATCAGATGGGAACAAAGTGAAGGTCAGACTGGATGGCAAGAAGGGAGAGTTGGTAACTGGCCAGGCAAGAAGGGAGGACCTGGGCAAAGATAGTAGCCAGAGAATGTGGAAAAGACAGATGTGAAAAGACATGGGTATGGTTGCAGGACTCTGGGAATCAGGACAAGGGGGCTCACTGGTCTAAGACCCAGGATTTGGGCAGATGTTAATTCCACCAGGGTCGAGAAAACAGAGGGAGGAGAAAGCTTCTTGGGTGATGACCTTAGTTTTAGACAAAATGAATCTAGGGTGTTGGTGGATACCAAGGAACATCCACAGGGATTTCTCCAGTGGACAGGGGTAGGTAAGACTGGAACTGAGAAGTGGGGGCAGGGGCTTAAGATTCAGATTTCAGAAATACCTTAGTGAAAAGATGTTTATCTTTTGGCTCAGCAATACTACTTGTAGGAATTTTTCCTAAGGATACAATTAAAGATGTGTGTGAAGATTTATCTACAAAATGCTCATTGTTTATAACAGTAAAAGAGTGGAAACTTTTTATAAACTGCTATGACAGTGAAAAATGTCCAACAGTAGGAGACTGGTTAAATAAATTTTGCTATATTCATGCAATGGAATCCTGCTCAGACAATAAAATGGGTATTGTAGATGGATGCTTATTGGTATAAAAAAAATCCACATATTTTGCTAAGTAGAAAAAAAGCAGATTCTACAACTCTTTGTAAAAAGTCCCGGTTTTTGTTAAGAGAAAAATTAAGCTGTTAATGGTTCTTAGGTGTTGTAATTTATAAGTGCTATCTTTTGTCTTTTTTTTTTCTAGTTTCCCCACATTTAACCATACATAGCTTTTGTTATAAGATGATGGTTATATAAAATTTGTGAATAAAATGGAAAGGAATGACCTAGGAAGAGCTTAGGGAATGAGACGGAGATCAAAGATGGAACCCAACCCCCTTAATACCTCAGGTCATCTGGTTTCTGTCCAAGCAGCTGCCAGTCTGAGTGTTCTTATATCATATTTGCTACATGGCTGTGTGGTAGAGTACAAGTAGACTGAACCTAGGTTCCATTCTGCTACAGACTGGGCAAATGATTCTCTGTTTTGGTTTTCTCGTATCTATAGTGGGGAAAATGACATTTTCCTCAAAAGGGTTATATGACAATAATATTCACAGACATACTGTTGTGGCTTAATATCAGTCCATTCTCTTTCCCCTTGATTCCTATTCTGCTGGTTCCAGATTCAATCTCTTTTTGGTGCCTGCCGCTGCTGCTAAATCGCTTCAGTAGGAATTAATGCCTTGTCTCTCCAATCCCCCAAAACACTCTCCGGTCCTCTGTTAGCATCTAGCTGCTCTCCCTCCCTGACCGTAACCAGAGGTGGGTAATCTCTCCATCCCTGAAGCACCTAGCACAGTGCTTTGCACATAGAGGGTGCTCTATGAATGTTTGTCGGCTAAATTCAGGCTTCAGGCTTTTTAAGACTTCGCTAATCAGGGATTGATTACTCAAACGCTGGAATACTCTAGGGTTAGTTCATTCAGATCTCTTGGAATGGTTCTCCTCCCAATTTGCAACTCTGGGAAGGTTTATCTTCCAATTTCCAAAGAGATGACCAATAGAGAAAGGATGGGAGGCTCACCCAGGCCTCTAGTCTCATTGTTAGAAGATCCACAGGGAGAGCTAGAGGAAGATAGTGAAAGTTGTTTCTCCCTCTCAGGATTAGAGGTGACTGTTCCTCACCGGTCCAGAGTTTAGGCTGCAGGAACTTCCAGCAGGACTGCTTGAGGGAAAAAGAATTGGATAGGTACTTCATCCCACAGGCCTAGGTCCTTTAACCCAAAGAAAATTCCTTTCCACTCCTGCCTCTTAATCGCTGTGTAGGAGCATCTGGTCCCCCTCCAGCGGGGCATCTCCATCTTGCTCTGGTGCCTATCCTTCCTGAAAACACCTTGCTAGGTAAGGAGCCAGCCTGGAGCTGACGAAAGACCTTCCCGTTGCAAATCAAGAGAACTGTGCGGCCCATGGCAAATTAAGCTCTGAAGCTCTCGTTTCTGCACCTGTAAACAGGGAATAATCACCTGGGCACTGTTCCCTGTCACAACCCAGGGTTATTGAGGGGAATCAAATGAGATTTCAATAATAATAACAACAACATATGAACGAGCAAAGAGAGCTCTTCACAAACGCCAGGTGTTCGTAATGCTGTCTGCGGGGTTCTTGCTCGGTTTAACTATTCACCAAAGCATTCCTGTCCGCCCAGCCCTGGTTGCATCGGCCTCACCAACTGCATCTCCATCTTTCCCGTAACTGTCTTCCTGGGCCTCAGAGATCCTCAGTCTCTCCATCTCTCCTGTCCATTTCCGGGTCTGGCTCTTGGGCCCCTCTGGCCCTCCAGGGACTCTGATCTTCGGCTCCCTGCGGCAGTCGCTGTCTGGGCGCCCCCGGCCCGGTGCGCCCTCCTTTGGCACAGCCGCCCGGCCAGAGAATCGCCCAATAAGAGCGCCGGACTCAAGTCTGACAGCTCAGGAAGCGGCCAATCGAGCCGGGCCAGGGAAGGGGGGCGCAGCGCGGGGGCTGAAGTTGGGTTGAATGGGGGGATGGGGGATTAAAGGGGGATACAAAAGAGGGGAGCTAGGACTAGGGGCGCAGGAACCCAAGCAAGGGGCGAAGGAGGACCGCATGCCACCCAGGTCAGGCGAAGGGACCGCCGGCTGGATGCGGCTCCAGGCGCCAGGGAGGGAGGGGGCGCAGAGAGAATTTTAGGTGAGGAAGGGGAGCCAGGGCCCTCACGGTAAAGGGCAGCTCACGAGGCCCGGCCTGAGGATGCCGGCGGGGCGCCGAGGAGACGAGGGAAGGGCGCCCGCTTCGTCTCTACGCCGGGACCCCTGCCGAGCCGCCCTAGCTGCCTCCTCGCCGCGCGTGCCGCTGGTCTCCGCTTAGGCAGAGTCTGCGAGTGCCGCGCCCGGGCACTGCAAGCCCCGGGGAGGTGCTGCCCGCAAGGACACCTCTCCGTCCCGCCTCGTCCGCAACTCCGGTCCTTCTCGAGCTCGACGCGAGCCAGGAGTCCGGACGTCCCTCTGCGCGCGGCTCAGCAGCTCGAGCAGTCCCCGCTGCCCCAGCTCGGAGCCAACTCCCTCTCGGACCTGGGGCTCCCGACGCGGATTTTCAACCACTTCTCACCTCGGGGCTGTGCCGGCCTCCCGCTCGCTCTCCCGCTGCCCTCCTTCTCCGCTCAGGACGGGGGTGCCAAGATGCCCCGCTACTGCCCAGGGCCCCGGGCCGCCCCCGACGTGTGACCCGAGCCTGGTCCCCCTGCTCGGCCGTCCACCTTCCCCTTGGAGACCCCCGGCCCGGCCCCCGGGGGAGGAGGAAGAAGACGACGAGCTGCCCCAGCTCGGAGCCAACTCCCTCTCGGACCTGGGGCTCCCGACGCGGATTTTCAACCACTTCTCACCTCGGGGCTGTGCCGGCCTCCCGCTCGCTCTCCCGCTGCCCTCCTTCTCCGCTCAGGACGGGGGTGCCAAGATGCCCCGCTACTGCCCAGGGCCCCGGGCCGCCCCCGACGTGTGACCCGAGCCTGGTCCCCCTGCTCGGCCGTCCACCTTCCCCTTGGAGACCCCCGGCCCGGCCCCCGGGGGAGGAGGAAGAAGACGACGAGGCCGAGGGGGGGATGTCCAGCTCAAAAGCGTGAGCCCCCCGGGCTACGCGGCGCAGACAGCGGCGGCGCCGGCGTCCCGGGGAGGCCCGGAACACCGCTCCGCGTGGGGAGAGGCCGACTCCCGCGCCAATGGCTACCCCCAACCCCCCGGGGGTTCGGCCCGCGGCTCCACCAAGAGACCTGGGGGGGCGGTGACCCCGCAGCAGCAACAGCGCCTAGCCAGCCGCTGGCGCAGCGACGACGAAGACGATCCTCCGCTGAGTGGGGATGACCCCCTGGCCGGGGGCTTCGGCTTCAGCTTCCGTTCCAAGTCGGCCTGGCAGGAGCGCGGCGGCGACGACTGCGGTCGCGGCAGCCGGCGGCAGCGGCGGGGCGCGGCCGGCGGGGGCAGCACCCGGGCGCCCCCTGCGGGCAGCGGCGGCGGTTCGGCGGCTGCGGCCGCCGCAGCGGGAGGAACGGAGGTGCGCCCCCGTTCGGTGGAGCTAGGCCTGGAGGAGCGGCGTGGCAAGGGCCGCGCGGCCGAAGATCTGGAGGCCGGCGCCGTCGAGGAAGACGAAGGGTCCGGGGATGGGGGCAGCTCGGCAGGCTCGGGAGCGGGGCCTGGCGCAGTGCTGTCGCTGGGCGCCTGCTGCCTGGCGCTGCTGCAGATATTTCGCTCGAAGAAGTTCCCATCGGACAAGCTGGAGCGGCTGTACCAGCGCTACTTCTTCCGTCTGAACCAGAGCAGCCTCACGATGCTCATGGCTGTGCTGGTGCTCGTGTGCCTAGTCATGTTGGCCTTCCACGCGGCACGGCCCCCGCTGCAGCTGCCCTACCTGGCCGTCCTAGCGGGCGCCGTGGGTGTGATCCTCGTTATGGCCGTGCTCTGCAACCGTGCCGCCTTCCACCAGGACCACATGGGCCTGGCCTGCTACGCGCTTATCGCCGTGGTGCTGGCCGTCCAGGTGGTGGGCCTGCTGCTGCCCCAGCCGCGCAGTGCCTCCGAGGGCATCTGGTGGACTGTGTTTTTCATCTATACGATCTACACGCTCCTGCCCGTGCGCATCGGGCTGCGGTACTCAGCGGGGTGCTCCTGTCCGCCCTCCACCTGGCCATCGCCCTGCGCACCAACGCCCAGGATCAGTTCCTGCTCAAGCAGGTAGGGGCCCACCTGGGCACAGGGACTCGATAGTAGGGTGTGCAGGCGAGAAGATCCAGAGAGACATGGCTCAGTCAGCTGTGGTGTCTTCTAGCCTCTGACCCCCTACTCTGAGCCCCAGCATATTCCTTTACAAAAAGGGTGCTCTTCTATGTAATGTTCCCGCTGATAGAAGACACACCAAACCCTATCAATTATTGTAAGGATGCTAATGAGGAAGGCGGGTTGGAGGAGAAAATTCTTTGGAGAGGTCCCCTTCTCTTCCTGTGCTTCTGTCCCTGTATGTATGGCCCCCAACTGAAGTGACTGGAACCCTCTAATCCCTCTCCAACCTCTCCCTGGGGAGAGCCACTGATAGTTTGTGAGTCCTGGATGTAGTGAGTCAGTTGAGTCCTGCATGGAGGATTGATGAGGGGAAACCCTAGGAACTCCTTGCCTAGTCTTAGGGAGGAGAAAGGGTAACCCTGCCAGTTGCCTGAGACTGGGGGTTTGAAAGCTGGAAATATACCTGAAAGTGAGGGAAGACTGACGAATGCCACTTTCCTTTGTGAAAGTGCCCACAAGCTGCCTACAGCAAAAGTGGGAAGCAACCTTTGTGGGTGGTGACAGTCCTCTCCTGGCCTGAGCAGGAAGCTAGTGTCATATGTCAGGACCCCTTCATGTGGGTACTCCTGATTATTACTTGTGGTGAGGGCTTTTTATCACTCCTGGGATGAGTTAGGTGAGCCTCGAATGATGGGATCAGGAGGCAATAAAACTTCTGCCTGGTTAACTGGTGATTCCTCTGAAGACTTATGAGAGGAAGGCATGCTTGTCATGGTGACCTTGATGAGATTGGCTCTTCTGACATGCATGCCTTCTCCCCTTAGCAGTGCCCTTGTCTGTGGCGCGTGGGCCTCGTCCACTGGCCCCTGCTCAGCCTCCTTGGTTGCTGCAGCTTGGCTGTGAGAGTCAAACGGGCCCTTGCTGCAGTCTAGTCTCTTGACCGTAGAGCCTACTGCACCCCCTACCTCTCTCTGGGCATCTGCTTCCTCTACAGAACTTCTTAACTAAATTCCAGTCGTTGCTTCCCCACTTTTACTGCCTTTTCTCGGACTTCAGTCCTATTGAGGACTGCGTGTTTCTTGAGGGGCTCTCCTGTACCCCCTGGCTTTCTCAAAATAGTGCCAGTGTGGGCTTCATGGTGCTGGGCTCTAGGTGTACCCCCAAGGCATTCTGTGACTGGGAAGGAGGGGATCTGCAGCCCCTCTGGGCCCTAGGTTCCTTGTCTAGCAAATGAGAGGATAATGCACGCCCCTTCCAGTTCTACCCACTCTGTGCCAAGCCTCACCTCTGCAAGGAGCCCTCCTTCCATTCCAGCCATGCCAGCCTCTTCCTCTTCTGCATGGCCAACAACAGAGTCAGAGCCACAGGGTGGGGCACTTACTTATTCTCGAGTGCCCCTGGTTTTACTCCCCATCCAATGTAAGCCCCTTGGATGCAGAATTCCTGAGGTGTATGTGTTTTTCCTTCTCTACCATCTCTGCCTTATCTAGCACTGTGTAGAATATATAGAGATTTCATAATTGCTTAACTGGTTATATTCCAATGAGTGAAGTAATTGGGGTTGTTGATGCTAAAGAAGTTTTTCTGATCTGGGATCAGAAGGAAAAAAGTCTTAAGAGATCATCTTTAAACTTAAGAGAAAAACCTATTGTGAGCTGGTTTTTAAAAAGTTAACTACTATTGTTAGTGCTTATAAAGGCTCCAAGTGTTTTGAGCTGGGGACACAACCTAGCATATGAGTATTTTATCTTTGAGGGTTCTTCCTGGCTTGAATGGGAGGCAGGTTGCTTGGGTGGGTATGGCTTTTCTGCAGAAAGACAGGCATGGCATCCACATGGAGCAGCAGAGGTTTCCAGGATCATTTAGAGTATTCACTGAAACCAGAGTTGGGACTCAGGGCCTGATTCAACCCTAGGCAATCCGAGGTGAGTGATTGTAGGAGACTGGAATCAGATCCCAGGATGGCAGTGCTGGACCTGGGGTGTTCCATCTCCATCTTAGCATGAAGATGCCAGTGCAGCAGCAGAGTTGGCTGACTGACTTCCCCATCTAGTTCCTCAGCCCAGTCTCTCTCCCTTCTTTCCCCAGCTCCACACCTCCCAACTCATGCTTCTTTTATCCAGTTGTGGTCTTCAGACCTTCCCCTGTCTGTAGGCTCTTGCATACGTTTGCACTTAACTTCTCATGACCTGCTGTGCTGAGTATAGCAGAGCTCATTAGAAATGGTCCATGATAATCAGAATGCAAGCATTCTTTCTAGTTGACTTGAGACAAAACTGTATCTTTTTTTGGTTTGTATTTCATTTGCCTTTCTATAAACTTTGTGTTTCTTGAGCAAATCTTATTGGATGGTGGGAAATATTAGTGAGACAATCAAGCATTACCCTCTGCCTCAGGTTATCCCATAGTGGCAGGTGTTGGAGAATGGCCTCTGTTAGATGCCTTGTTCTTATCTTTAATGAAGATACACTTCCAGGTAAATGGGCCAGCAATGTGTGGTTTTTAATATTGGGGCTTTGGGAATTTGCCTCCATGACCTTGGACACAGAGTAGGCCCTCAGGAATCTGTTGGCCATTTTTTCAGTTCTCATGAGAGACTGGTCCCCTTGCCAGCTGCCCCACAGCTCAGATCTTCAACATCAGTATCTGATCTCAGTATTTTATTCTTTTCCCTGTTCCTCTTCTGTCTTGGGCTCTGCGCTTTGCTCCATTAGAAGGGAGAAACATTTAGTATCTTATCTGATGCCTCCTGATGGTTTTTACTCAAGAGGAAACTGAGAGGCAAGGTGGGGCAGCCCTTTGAGGGGATGATATTTCTTCCTTTTGCTGTATCCCCTGCTCCAGCTCTGCCCCTGGTATTCACCCCCACCCTGCCCCCCGCCACCCGGCTCTTTTTCTCTCACTTCCTTTCACTTTCCTCCTCCTCCATACCCTGTTGCTCTCCTCTCCTCTGCCTGCCTGCTTTTCTGCCTCCCCGTCTCTTACTCCCTGTTTTGCAGCCTCGCAGCCTCGCCTTCTGTGCTTGTCTCACTGTCGTCTCCTTGGTGGGATACAGTAGGAGCGTCATGGGTTTGGGGTTTTTTTTTTCCTTCTTTGCCTGTTAGAAGTCCCTCTGCTACACCCATACCATAAATAACACTCAAGCATCTGCCAAACACATTCCTCACTTGTGTTAATAGGCTGCAATGATGCCGGAGCCTGTTGCCATGGCAACCTCATTTTTGTTTGACTGTTTCCCACTCTGCTACATAAAGCCTCTGCATGCACTCACACACAAACAAGTATGCTCACACAACTATTACATATGCTTAGCTATTAGAGATTATTTTGGAGAAAACATCTTTGGGTCTTATGGGGAGGAACAGTCATTTGGCAAAGGAGATGAATGTCTCTGCTTGTCCAGGGTTACTAGGAGGTGATAATGGATGGAAGAGTGCTTTGAAAAGTAGAGAGTCCTGTTCAGATGTGGGGTATTATTAGTCTGCGGCAGCATTAAACCCACCTGACACAGTTTCTGAAAAGAAGATTCTGACCCCGTGTGGGTCCCTGTGAGCCTGGGAGAGCTGTCAGAGATTGCCCTTGTGGTGTGGGCTGACCCATCCCTACCCAGCCTATCTTCAGCTCCTTCCTTGCTTCCCTGTGTGCCTTTTGAAGAAACTCAGTGATTTTCTGCATTTCCTCCTTTGTGCCTATTTGAACCCACAACTGTCACCAGTTGTTCCAGTGATCAGAATGGCGGTTGCGCTATGTGGGTGCTGTTCTGTGACCATGAGCACATGTGAGTGTCCGTACTTGGGCTGGATGGGGGTGGGGAAACAGACCAAGAAATGATACTGTGGCTGAAGAGTGGGTGTCTGTCTGTCATGTGGGCAGGCTCTAGTATGTATGTGCCTGTGTGTGCATGTGCGTGAACATTTGTGTGCACGTGTGTATTTGTGTGTGTGTATCGGTTGTATGTGCTCGCCTGGGTTATGGAGGTGGGCTGAGGGAAGCCTTTGTGTTGACTTTGAAAGGAAATCATCACAGCTCTGTCCTGTTTATTCTTTGTTCGTGACTGACTTCCTGTGCCTGTTTGCATTTCTGATTCTGGGCCTTGATCGACCTTCTCACCTTGACCTCTGGCTCCCCAGGGGAGTACCCTGGATGCACATGCCCCTACTTTCCATAGTGAACCTGGGGGCTAGACTTGAGTGGTCAGTTCCCCTGCCCCCATGGAGTCTCACCCTTCCCTTTCAAAAGCCCGAGCTGCCCACTCACTCAGCCATCCGGTGGGCCCTGTGGTGAGCTGCCACCTCGCTCTGGAACTTGGCCCAGAGGCCTATGTGGTGGGTCACCGTGTCTGCCCTGTGTGCCCTGCTGGCTGCTGCTGCCTCACCGCTTGCTGGTTGGTGTGGAGAAGGACACACACTTTCAGCATGACACCAGGGGTCATCTACCACCAGTTACTTTCCCCATCACCCACATTTCAGGACGGGAGAGATCTGGCCCTAGTGAGCCCCAGCAGCAACAGTAGGCTGGGGTGGGGGGTGCTGGCTCTGAGTTTGTAGCCAAGGAGGGTCTGCTTGTTTTGCCTCAGGCTAATTGTATTTGCTAATTGTTTTCGATTATGTGGCCTCCTTATCTCTGCAATTGGAAGGGGGTGCTTGGAAGCCTCAGGATGGGGCAAGGCTTCTAGATAGGAGGCCATGTAGGCACATCTAGACAGGGGTGTCTCAATGCCTATGGGGAGGACTTCAGGAATGGCAGAGGCCTGGCCATCCTGCAGAACAGTCAGCTGCTGTACTTTGGGAATGTTGACTGTTAATAATTTTATCTAAGTTTTAATCTGGAGCAAGAGCATGAGGTCTGTGTGCTGTGGAGCACAGAACAGTGTGCTCATGTCTGTCTATACAGAGAACACAGACGACGTATTAAACCCCAGCACCAAAACCTGCCCAGCCTCACAGAAGAGTTTTGAAAATCAATGTAAACGGCTTGGACAGAAGCTGTCCTGTGCAGACAGGCCCTGGCCACGGTCACTCTATTAGAGGGTGTAGGACTGTGGAGCACCCACTTGGGCCCAGCCAGAGGAGGGGTGTGTGTTAGGGGAGGGAGGTGAGAGTCTCTGTGAGTGTACAGCCTCTTGCAGTACACTCAGTCATGGCGGCCTGCTTGGCACCTCTGTTAACTTTATTTATCTTGTGGTAGATCTGGCCAATCATCAATTACTTCCCAGGAGCATCATCTGTGTTGGGAATGGAAACAGTTTTCTCTTGGAGTCCCATGTGACTGTGGCCCAGAAATTCTTTGGGTGCAGTTACATAAGTTACACTTGAGCATATCCTTCTTTCCTCCATGCCTATCAGGTGGGGGGAGCTTGCTAGTGGAAGGCAGGTCAGTGTTGATTTTCTCTCCCAAACGCAAAACTCCATGAAGATAATTGGAAAGCTCTATTCCCTCCACTCCCCTCCCACCCACCTCTTTTCTCCAGGTAACATTCAAATCCAGGACAGGGAAGAACTCTCTTTCAACATCATGAACAAAATCTGAGAGTTTCTAGTTAAATAACAGACCATGAGCTTTCATGGGAAGCAGCAGCATTTTGGTCTAGCTGTTGGAAAGGCCATCAGGGTCTTGGTTAGGCTTGTGGGCATATCTGGTTGATAGGAAGACTGAGGCCGCATCTGGGATTCTATGTTTGATTCTAGAATTTAGGGAGGGTAACTAGTTTGGTCAGGGGATTGGAAACCTTGACTTCTGAGAGAACATTTGAAAGTGGGAGATGTTTAGCTGGGAGGACAGCAGACTGTAGCAAGGTAAGAAAGTAGAAACATGGGCAAAGTGTTATTTATTGCTGGGATCCCTGTTATCAGATGTTAGAAGAGGGACTGAACTTATTTTTGGTTGCTCCCAGAGGCAGAGTTGGGGTAAATGGGTAAAAACAGTAGACAGATTTCAGCTTCAGGTGTGTGTGTGCTAAATTGCTTCAGTCATGTGTGATTCTTTGGGACCCTTTTGACTGTAGCCGCTCTGTCCATGACATTCTCCAGGCAAGAATACTGGAGTGGGCTACCGTTTCCTTCTCCAGGTAGAAGACACTTTCCAGCCTTTGGGGTTGTAGCCATTACGCCAAAAGCCTCCTGGGGTAGCCAGCTGTGTCAGTAGAGGTGTTCAAGGGGAGACTGGACTGAGGAAATGGAAAACTCTGCTTCTGAAAGTCTGGGGTGGGTCCCAGGAAGGCATCTATATTTTCTGCCAGCTTGGATCTAGTTTTCAAAGCTCTCTAGCTGATCTTGATGACCAACTCTTAGGTTTGGGATCGTTGGCCAAGATAACCATTCAATTCACATCCAACCCTTGAATTTTATGGTTTCGTGTCTTGCTACAGCATGAATGCCTGCTGAATCTTTTGGGATGCCTGTCGTCATGCCTAACTTGGTCTCTGTTTAAAAGTCACAAAATCACTGCAGACTTGCAGGTCCAGAAGGGATGGTACAGAATGTGGAAAGTGAGATCAGGGGCAAGCAAGAGGTCAGGAACTAGGAGATGGTTTGAAGGAGGAACAGTAGGATGTCAGGCAAGGAAGAGAAGATTGGAGCTGTGAGTGTGGGGAGGGGAAGAGCTTGGAAGTGGGGGCAGGGTGCTGTCTGGAACAATGGGATATAGTCACAAGAAGAGGGGGGTAAACAAGCAAACACTGGGAGACAGTAGTGGCTTTATTCTTTGGGCCTGCCTCATGTGTCAGCCTGGACACTCTTGCCCCCACCACATACACATACGCACACTTCTTGCTCTGGGAGGGTTATCGGCTCTTGCTTCTGGGCTTTGAGGCTTCCTGATCTCACATTGAGTGGCCTCCTCTTCCGTCTCCTTAGGGGCTTCCTGGGGGTTGTTTCACAGGTTGCCACAGTCCCACTTGGCTCTTGGAAGGGGTCCTGAGGGACCTCGGTACATGACACATAGTAGGTGTTCAGTGAGGGTTTGAATGAATGAATGAACGGGTGGTGGGGTGGGTGGACGGCTGCACACAGACTCTCGGCTGTTCTAAAGTGCTAGACCAACACCTCCACAGAAGGAAGCGATGCGGCTCGGCTTGGAGCCTATTTTGGTGGATTGTTATCCTAAACTCCGAGCAGGGCTTCCAGAGTACCTCCTGCTGCAATTCAGAACGTGTGTCTTCTTGGAAACAGAGAGCTGTTGCCTGGCAGTGCCGGTACTATATCCCTTCATGGATTTGAAAACCATTATTAAGTCATTATTTCAGCCTTCTCCCCATTCATTCAGACAACAACCATTTATTAGGTGCCTACTGCGTACCAGGCGCTGTGCTAGGCCACAAGGGTCCAAAGATGACTCAGCCTGAGCCCCAGCCCCTACCATTGTCTTTAGCCCAGACGCTCCCACTAACTGTCCTTTGGAGGGATGTTGCTCAATGTTTCATGCACACACATTCAGTCCTGTGTCAGGTAAGTTTAGGAAATACTGGCTTGATCAGAATTCTTTATTGTAGAACTTTAAAGCTTTTCATATGTTAATATGCATAGAATTTACCAAGAGAGGGTTTTTGCATGAAGCCATTATCAGACATATTTGACCCCAGAACCAGTTTTTGAAGGAGCATAGCAGAGGCATTAGTGTATGTTGGAACTCACTTTGGGACACATGCTTCAAGGGCTGGGAGGATCTCAGTGTCCAGCCCCCTGCCTCAGGGATAGGCCCAGGCAAGGTCATCTGGATGTGGGCGCTTGTTTGTTTGGGGGCTCTTCTACCTCAAAAAGGAGACCAAGCAGCCTGCATTAAAAGTCTCATTCTCTGTCTGCATCCAAAATTCTTTATAAAGTAAAATGATGGGACTGGAAGGGACCGGGGATATGCCTCCTTTATCTAGTTTCAGTTTCCTTTAAGGGTTTTCTGTTGTCATTAGACATTGGAGCCTGTTGGGCTCTGTATTATGACCTTTGGTGGGGGAGCGGGTCCATTCACTGAGGGCCTGGCTGCCTATGAGAAAGTAGTGATGGGCTGTTCAGAGCATCCTGGGGCCAGAGTTCCCCAGTTTGCTTTGTTTCCTATCTAAAAGGAGGAAGACTTTATAGAATGTCAATTAAAAACAATGACATATTGAGTTTTTATTGTGAGCTTGGCACTAAACTAATCCCTTACATATATGACCTCACCCTAAGAGAAAGACATTCTTATCTGTATTTCAGGGCTGCAGAATATAGGATAAGAGAAGGTAAGTAACTTTCCCAAGGTCACTCAGTGAGCAAGCACAGCAGATGGTTCGGCGCCTGCCCATATTCCCTGGGCATGTACCTTTCACTCTTGCCAGCCAGACTGCCAGCTGTCAGCACCTGAGGGCTTTCTCTGGCCCTGAGCCTCTCTGCTTGCTTGTGGGGCAGGTCAGAAGTGCTGGGGAGGGAGTGCCCATCCCCAGAGCAGCTCTCAACCAGTAACTCTTGGGCGCTAGTGGATAGATACCCTAGCTCCCTTGATCCTGGTGTGGGGGGAGTATAACTGAGACAAGCCTTCTTGTTAGCCCCAGGCCTGCAGGATACAGCTCTGGTTGTCCACAGTGGTACAGCCTGGGAAATTATTATTCTTTTTTTTCCCCTTCCTTCTTTATTTTCTCCCTCCCTCCCTCCTTCCCTCCCTCCCTCCCTCCCCGATCTTCCTTCCATCTTTCCTTTCTCTTTTTCTTCTTCCTCTGTTTTTTTTCTTCTCATTCCTCCATTCTCTAATATTTTCTGGGGTCACCTCCCAGGCAAACCACTTCTTTCAAATCTTTGCCCGAGGATCGTTTTCTAGGAAAAATCCAAACTGAGAGTGGAGAAACTGAGATTCTAATCTGGTTTGACTTGAACACTAGGGAGGGGAGTGATCACTTTACTGGGGCAAAAATGCATCAGGTACAGGGACTTCTTTGGTGGTTCAGTGGCTAAGATGCTGTGCTCCCAATGCAGGGTACCTGGGTTCAATCCCTGGTCAGGGAGCTAGATCCCACATGCCAAGAGTTTGCATGCCACAGCTTGAAAAACAAAACAAAACAAAAAAAATGATTCCACATGCTACAACTAAGACCCAGTGCAGCTAACTAAATAGATAAATATTTTTTTAAACGCATCAAGGACAGAACTCTGTGGCAAACTCAGAACCCTGGCCCCTCCCTCGTATCTGATGACATATGTTTGTCATCAGTACAGTTGTTTCTGGACTAGTGGGATGATGTGAAAAAATGTATTTTTTGTCTTGTTATATATATGTTTTGAATTTCTGCTTCTTAAAAATGTATGGCTTTCTGTCCCCTAGACAACGGCTCGAATATCAGCTGAAAGACTCAACTACTTTGACCTTTGATTAGCATTTTGTAGATGACAAAGAACTTTACCATGTGTGATCTTACTTGCTTCTCACTCCTGCCCTGAAGAGGTGATGAGTTAAGGCACAGACATTGGCTTTGAGGCCCAGGAGAACGCCCTGGCTGGGTGATCCTGAGTTGCCTTACTCTCGCTCAGTCCATTCCCTCTCTAAACTGAGGAGAAGTTCCTGACTGACAGAATCTGTTGCTGGGTGCCCAGACCAGGTAATCCATGTGAGAGCTCTCATAATTACAGACCTGTGCTGCTGATATTGTGTTGAAGAGGAGGAAGGAGGGGTTGAGAGAGGTTGAGTGACCTCATTCAGGTCACACAGCCAGTTAGTTAGCTTAGGAGCTGCTGCACAAATGCAGACCCCTGACTCCAAATCCAGTGCTCTTTGTGCATATGAACCCAGCCTGAGTCCACCCCATAGTACCTAAAGAGGCTGTAGAAGGCACAGCTGCTCTCAAGCAGTTGTCTTGGGTGGTTTCTCATCTGTGATGCCTCCGTCCCATGGGGTGTCTGGCTCAGATAGGCATTAAATCATTTGTCACTTCCGGAGCCTGCAGCGATGCTTCAAGAGGGGACAGCGTGAAAGTATTTAGAGGACAACTGGGGTCAGGTGTTTACCTGTGAAGGACCCCTGAGTGGTACCACTTCTTTCAAATCTTTGCCCGAGGATCGTTTTCTAGGAAAAATCCAAACTGAGAGTGGAGAAACTGAGATTCTAATCTGGTTTGACTTGAACACTAGGGAGGGGAGTGATCACTTTACTGGGGCAAAAATGCATCAGGTACAGGGACTTCTTTGGTGGTTCAGTGGCTAAGATGCTGTGCTCCCAATGCAGGGTACCTGGGTTCAATCCCTGGTCAGGGAGCTAGATCCCACATGCCAAGAGTTTGCATGCCACAGCTTGAAAAACAAAACAAAACAAAAAAAATGATTCCACATGCTACAACTAAGACCCAGTGCAGCTAACTAAATAGATAAATATTTTTTTAAACGCATCAAGGACAGAACTCTGTGGCAAACTCAGAACCCTGGCCCCTCCCTCGTATCTGATGACATATGTTTGTCATCAGTACAGTTGTTTCTGGACTAGTGGGATGATGTGAAAAAATGTATTTTTTGTCTTGTTATATATATGTTTTGAATTTCTGCTTCTTAAAAATGTATGGCTTTCTGTCCCCTAGACAACGGCTCGAATATCAGCTGAAAGACTCAACTACTTTGACCTTTGATTAGCATTTTGTAGATGACAAAGAACTTTACCATGTGTGATCTTACTTGCTTCTCACTCCTGCCCTGAAGAGTGATGAGTTAAGGCACAGACATTGGCTTTGAGGCCCAGGAGAACGCCCTGGCTGGGTGATCCTGAGTTGCCTTACTCTCGCTCAGTCCATTCCCTCTCTAAACTGAGGAGAAGTTCCTGACTGACAGAATCTGTTGCTGGGTGCCCAGACCAGGTAATCCATGTGAGAGCTCTCATAATTACAGACCTGTGCTGCTGATATTGTGTTGAAGAGGAGGAAGGAGGGGTTGAGAGAGGTTGAG
The DNA here is from genome assembly GCA_006408675.1 of Madoqua kirkii. NCBI lineage: Eukaryota > Metazoa > Chordata > Mammalia > Artiodactyla > Bovidae > Madoqua > Madoqua kirkii. Next base: position 26,120 of record SJYC01118465.1, on the reverse strand, counting down.
TGACCTCATTCAGGTCACACAGCCAGTTAGTTAGCTTAGGAGCTGCTGCACAAATGCAGACCCCTGACTCCAAATCCAGTGCTCTTTGTGCATATGAACCCAGCCTGAGTCCACCCCATAGTACCTAAAGAGGCTGTAGAAGGCACAGCTGCTCTCAAGCAGTTGTCTTGGGTGGTTTCTCATCTGTGATGCCTCCGTCCCATGGGGTGTCTGGCTCAGATAGGCATTAAATCATTTGTCACTTCCGGAGCCTGCAGCGATGCTTCAAGAGGGGACAGCGTGAAAGTATTTAGAGGACAACTGGGGTCAGGTGTTTACCTGTGAAGGACCCCTGAGTGGTCTTCAGGATGGGTCAGGAGGGATGCAGACCTGAAGAGGAGTCAGACGCATTGCCGAGTGGCTGAGATCTGGGTGTCAGGCTCCCTCATATCCAGGCTTCTGGCGGCATAGGTGGAACAGAGGCAGGAAGGGAGGAGGCTGCTGGGTACCTATCAGCATCACTTCTTGGAGGTCAAATCTGGGGTCTTTCTGTAGAGTTGCATCTAGTGGATGGAGCAATTTAGTGTTTACTCTAGGATGTCTTTAGAGCCCAGCTCACCCAAACCACCGTCATCCTAACAAGTACCCCAAATATCCTGCTTCAAAGCCACTTCTGTCGTTTGTCACTCTTCTCAAGAAAATAAAGGAAAATGTAACTCCCGCCCAAGTGCCATTCTTTTGCTAAGTGGATTTTCAAGATCTTATTTTTGCAATTTTTGGGGGGGATGAGTGTGGTGATTTAGGCTTCCCTGGTGGCTCAAATGGTAAAGAATCTTCCGGCAGTGTGGGAGACCTGGATTAGATCCCTGGGCTGAGAAGATCCTCTGGAGAAGGGAACAATGACCCACTCCAGTATTCTTGCCTGGAGAATTCCATGTGTCCCACTCTTTTTTGACTCCATGGACCGTAACCCACCAGGCTCCTTTGCCTGTGGGATTTCCCAGGCAATACTGGAGTGGGTTGCCACTTTCCTTTGCTGTTTGTTCACTTAACAGGCCCAAGCCCCCAATCTTCCTCTGGCCAAGTCCCTTTTCTTGTAATCATTTCACCACTCTGCCTGAGAGGGACCTGGCCATCCTCTGACGGGCTCCCAGAGGGTAGCAACAGCTCAGAAGCGCCTTGGTCCTGACACATCATCCTAACAAGTACCCCAAATATCCTGCTTCAAAGCCACTTCTGTCGTTTGTCACTCTTCTCAAGAAAATAAAGGAAAATGTAACTCCCGCCCAAGTGCCATTCTTTTGCTAAGTGGATTTTCAAGATCTTATTTTTGCAATTTTTGGGGGGGATGAGTGTGGTGATTTAGGCTTCCCTGGTGGCTCAAATGGTAAAGAATCTTCCGGCAGTGTGGGAGACCTGGATTAGATCCCTGGGCTGAGAAGATCCTCTGGAGAAGGGAACAATGACCCACTCCAGTATTCTTGCCTGGAGAATTCCATGTGTCCCACTCTTTTTTGACTCCATGGACCGTAACCCACCAGGCTCCTTTGCCTGTGGGATTTCCCAGGCAATACTGGAGTGGGTTGCCACTTTCCTTTGCTGTTTGTTCACTTAACAGGCCCAAGCCCCCAATCTTCCTCTGGCCAAGTCCCTTTTCTTGTAATCATTTCACCACTCTGCCTGAGAGGGACCTGGCCATCCTCTGACGGGCTCCCAGAGGGTAGCAACAGCTCAGAAGCGCCTTGGTCCTGACACTCGAGTGGAGGAGGCAGCCAAGGGAGAGTGATCGTCACTGAATCCTGGGTGAGCAGGGTAGGCTTGTACCCTTCCCTGCCGAGGAAGGAGCCCTGCCTTTGCAGACATCTGACAGTCTGCATTTAACATCACAGTCACTCTGAAACACCCTCTTCTCTTCCTCTGGAGCACTCATACTGGTTTATAATTTTATTTCAGTAGGTTTATCTATCTGTCTTTCAATTTGTCAGTCAGCTCTTTGAGGACAGGGGCCTCATCTGTTTTAATACTCAGATATTTACTGAATGTTCCTGACTCTCTGACCCCCACTGCCAAGCACTTTGGGAAGCAGGTGGCTAGTTCCCATTTGTGTGTTCCATAGGGAATGCTGACTCTTGACAGCCAGGGCTCCCTCCCTTGACCAAGGTGAGCTTGTCCCCTGCTGGCGTGGGGCTCTGAGCCTGGGGGTGTGGTCTTAGGAAACACTGCTTTCCATCTTTGGGTCCCCTGCTGGTCTGTCTGGTAATGTCAGGAAGGTTCCCTGTTATCTGCTTTTACTTCTCGCTTTCATCCTTGGTCTCCTTTCTTCTTCTCCTTTTTCTTCTGGTATCTTTTTTCCTCCTCCTGAGTCCTCCCACTTCCCTCTTTCTAGCTGTAAGATGTGGGAAAGACCTGAGAGACTGGCCAGGAGGCAAGCTCAACTATAAGGACAGTAAATATGAACATGGCTAACTACACAAATTCCAAACAGTATTCTTCATGCTGTTCCAAGCAACCCCATGAAAGAGCAGTTCTCACAGTGTGTTATAAACTTCCTTATATATATCATTGATTGCCCTGTATCACAGTGCAGGTGGCAGCTCTATTTTCACCTCAAATGCTCAGCACTGAGACATCAACTTTCATGGTGGGTTAACCTCCAGTCACCCAACAGAACTTGAGGCGTGGGGGGTGAAGGCGTGTCTAGGAGTTCTTATATAACCCTGGTACCCAGGCTATCTGCAGTGGGCCTGGACATCAGCATTTTGGGATGTTCCTACTGATCTGATGTGCACCACAGATGCAAACTACTGCCCTGAGCCTCCCTGCATCAGCAGAGGGCTCATGGGCATGACACTGAGTCTGATTTATGGCTGTATTGAAAGGAGAGTTGTTTATATCGAAAGGGGTTTATTGTGGTGATTCAGTAAAGAGCTATGACCACTAAAAATTATTGCAGGTGTGTAATAGGGAAAGAAAACTTGGTTGGTGGTTGGTGTATAAAATCTTATCAGGCCAGGCTGTGGCTCAGGATATTTATGTTCCTCTTATCACCAGCAATTAGCCCCAAAAGTGGCTCGATAAGTGGCTTAGCACAGTGTTGTAATAACTGCAAAGATAGTTTAGAAAATGACTGCTGCACCATGCGCTCCATGGAGCCATCTTGGCAGAGAGGTACATCTCACTCAAGGTTCCTGAGCGGCCTGAGGGCTACACGCAAAGGCCTATGATCACCGTTAACTCTTCCCTTCTCTCTTTTTTATGTGTTATTTCCTTTTAGAATTGGAGAAGGAAATGGCAGCCCACTGCAGTATACTTGCCTTGGAAATCCCGTAACAGAGGAGCTTGGTGGGCTACAATCCATGGGGTCAAAAGGGTTGGATACAACAGTGGGAGAAATTGTACGTTAGCTTAGTGAGTCTCCCTCCAACTGGAATGTAAACTAGACCAGTGTCTGTCGTAAATGTCTGTTACAGAATGAATGAATTTGCACAGAGTTAAACAGCAGGCAAATGTCAGTGTGAGTCCAGCACTATTACTTTTTTCCTTGACCCTTAAGCTCATGAAATGTGCGAGGAATTATTATATAGTCAGAGACTCTCCATCTGCATGTATTGTTATCAACACGCATGGCAAAGACTTAGAGTAAAGCAAGGTGATGGAGAGACGGGCCTTGCCCCCCAGAAATGATTCCCTTCCTGTGGACTTTAAAGCTACTTCTTTCCTGGCACCTTTGGCTAGGAATGTACAAGGATCCTGCTCTAGCCCTTATGCTCTGGGAGGAGTGAGAGACACACATGAAACCAGGTCCATCTGAGGACCGGGAGGATTGAAAAGCCCCACATGTGTGGGCTGAGGCCTGGGAAGCGTCCCTATCCCAGGACAGGGAGACATCTTCAGGTTGAATCCTCCACGAATGGCCACATGTGGATTACGACATGGTTGATTTTGGAAAGGGGTTATCTGGGGAGAGTTAATTTTGGATTTTGCTTTACATTTATTTTTAAAGTGGAATATTTCTCCAGCATTGGTGACAATGGCCTAGAAAAGCCAGTTAGTCACCACATCTGACATCTTCCCCGTGTCGACTGTCTGCTGCCCCTGCTTCTTCCCCACCTGACGACTGTGGGGCTGATTTACATCCTCTCCCTCAAGAGCTCTCACTGGCAAAGGATCCATAGGGAAGCACTGCTGGACCTAACCGGGGTCATCCTCTACTGTCCTGCGTGTCAGGAGCGGGCCCTGGTGCTGCTCGTTGCCCCTCCTCACAGGGGCCAATGGCATCCAGGCCTTTCCCTGCCTCATGCAGGTCTGTGAGATTGGTTCCGTCTGCATTCTCCAGTGGTTTTCCCTTCTTTCACTCTGTGCAATCTGCTAGTAGTAAAAGGAAAATCACCCGAAGCCTGGATTTAAAGAACAGAGCTAGTTTCTCTTAAGGGAATGGACAGCGAGACAAGCCCCACCCCATTTCCCCGAGTGTCATCTGTGGTTCCGCTGTGGAGCAGGAGGGTCTCAGGGCAGCCGCTGGAGCCTCTGTGCTGTGAGGGGTGTGGAGAGTGTTGGGGGAGAAGGGAGGAGAACCGGAGAGGTACTGAGAGGTGGGGAGAAGGGCCGAGAAGAGGCATTCCCCACTGGCTCTTCACACCCCTAGTTGTAATTTATCTAAGAGGGTCGGGAGGGAGCAGGCAGTGGCTGTGGGCAGGTGAGCTCAGAGGACCTGCTGCTGTTGAGTGTGGTGTGGAGCAGGGCTTCCTCTTCCCCAGTGAAGGTGCCGAGGCTCAGAGCCTTGGGTTTCAGAAGCCAAGAAGCCACCCAGCTGGCCACACCCCGTGTCATATTCTTCCCTGACTTCTCCCACTTGTTCCAGCCCCATGGTGAAGCACTGCCCTTCCAGGGAATGAGTATCAGATGGTCTTGGAGGTACCTCCCTCCGTGTTTGTGTGACCCCTGGCCTCTCCAGGTCCCTAGAGTGGAAAGCCTGGGGGAGCTATCTGACTGGTTGGTGGGAGTAGATGGGGCCAGGTGCCTGGGCTTCTGCTCCAAGGAAGGGAGGGCTCTATGATCTACCTCTGTCCAGGGCTGGGGAGAGGCTGAGCACAGGTACTCCTTGGGGAGGGGCCACTGCTCCTTCCTCCTCTGCTCCAGGAACTGCTCTGGATTTGAAAGTGTCCTGATAGCCTGGTCGAGGGTACGCTGTCCTTTGGGAACAGCGTTTCTGTTTCTTTTCCGTTCACCAGCCATTGCTGCCGTCCTGATCAACTCCTGGGACCCTGGGCATGGGGAGGAATGAGGGGGCTTTGTCCTTCCCCTGGGGACATGTTCAGTCTGATGGAAATTTTGCCTTTCTGAGATGCTCAGCTTAAAGATAGGACATTACTAATTCCTTCCACATATCATGCACTTATTGTGTGCCAGGCAGCACTGAGCCCTGTAACTCATTTGACCCTCATAATCTCTGTTTAGATGGGTTTTAAAAAAGAGAATATTTTATAGCTGAGGAAATTGAGGCCCAGAGAAGGTTAGTGGCTCCTGTAAGAGTGTATGTTTGGAGAGTGGCACAGCAGGCTCCAGAGCCCATGCTCTCAGGCAGGACATTGGCAGCTCCCACGCTAGTGTGTGCAGGAGTTCCCTACAAAGTCAATTTAAAAGTTTCTGAGCCCCTTGTCAAGAGAGGCTGATGCAGCAAGTCTAAGATGAACCCCCAGAATCTGCATCTCAAGTCAGCACCCTAAAAGTTGAGCCTGGTGCCCCAGAAACACAGTTCCACCCCAGAGTGCCTCCCCCAGTGGAGAAAGGATTCAGCTGACAGGGTCTCCCTTCCCCGAAATGATAAGGGCTGGTGATGGGGAGTATCTGGCTCCCACAGAAACAGAGGTTTTTGGGTCGACTTCCTCAGGATGTAGCTGGGAAAGGCAGAGTGAGGCAGTTAGACTGAGGTCAGGAGGGGCGTTTTTGCTGGGCCTGTGCTGGTCTCAGGGGGCAGAGGTGAGGGGACTCTAACCCAGAGGATGAGAGCTGAGAAGTGGTCTGGGAGCTGAGCGTATGTCAATTGCCAGAGACAGGAGCAGTTTACAGAGGGATTCTCAGGTGAGAAGCAGGGCCGCCGGCTGTGACTCTGTAGGCACGGAGGTCTTGACCAGGAGACATCTGCCTCTGCCTTAGTTTCCTCATCTGGGCCACACAGGTCAGACATTCCCTGAAGGTCCTTCCAGTGAGTATACTAACAGGCATGTGTGCTTGCTAAGTCGCTTCAGTCATGTCCAACTGCCACCCTATGGACAGTAGCCCACCAGGCTCCTCTCTCCATGGGATTCTCCAGGCAAGAATGCTGGATGGGTTGCCATGCCCTCCAGCAGGGGATCTTCCCAACCCAAGGATCAACCCAAGTCTCTTGCATTGGCAGGCAGATTCTTTACCACTAGCCCCACCTGGGAAGTCCTATTAATAAGGGTACTGGGGCCAGAAAAGAAAGAATTTCACTCCAGAGGTTTGGTTGGGGAATGCGATGGTGACAAAAATGATACAGCCCTGGGGGCCTGAGAGTCACACAGCCACCCGAGACCCTCATGGGTCCTTGTGCTTTGATTGTCCTGGTCAGTGTCCCTCCAGTTCCTTGAACTCAACACATCCCCAAAGAAAATTCATTGTCTTCCCTAAATTGACATATAAAATAAATGGACTTTATTTTTATCACGTCAGTTCTGTCTCTGCCTAGGTACTGCTGTTAGATGTTTGTGGGACTGAGTTATTTAACAGATGTCTACCGTGTATTTGGCGCTGGGAAACGAGGATGAATAAGCAGCAGACTGTACTCTCAAGGGCAGAGCCTGTGCACTGTGCCTCCTCTATGCCCAACTCTGTTCTAAGTGCTTGTGTTTGTTCTGTTAACTCATTTAATCCCCACAACAGCCCCAGGAGGTGAGCACTGCTGTGGTCACCCCCATTTTGCAGATGAGGACACTGAGACTGACGTGTTAGATAACTGGCCCAAGCGCACACAACGAACTGGGCAGCCTGGCTCCAAGTCCGGGCTCTGACCTCCCAAGTGCAGTGGACAGATGGGCGCTCACACCTGCTGGGAGCCACATAATGCCTGCAGTTTTCGCAGCAGAGACAAAGCGTGCAGCCTGTAGCAGGCAGGGAAAGAAGTATGTGGCAAAGGTAGGTTGGACAACGTTCGGAAGCTTATAGATTTCTGGACAAAGGCAGCTGTGTTTTTTGAGACAGTGGGCATCTCTAGGTTTTTACGCAAGATAGTGAGTGGGCATAGCTCCATCTGTATTGGGAAAGGTGGCTCTAGTGTGTGGAGCTGGAGGGAGCAGCCTGCAGGGGGAGGGAGAGGTGGTGCTGAGTGTGGAGGCTGCTGCCCTTGTCTAGGGAGGCTGGAGAGGGCCGGGAGGGGCGGGGTGGGGGTGAGGGTCAGGGCCTTCAGTAGAAGGGGAGGGTCACAGGGAGCACTCGGGCGTTTTCCTATTGATTTCTCCTTGCCTTGGTTATCAGTGGTGCCAAACCCACTCCCTTCTGCTCCCTAATAGACCAGCTCCCCAGCCTCTGGGAACCAGATAGCGTCTATTTTCCCTGGGGTGGATCCTGAGGGCTCCCTTTCTTATCTTTTCTTGGGATTTAAATATCCCATGTCAGAGACTTCCCTAGTGGTCCAGTGACTAAGACTCTGCACTCCCAATGGAAAGGGCCCAGGTTCGATCCCAAGTCAGAGAACTGGATCACACATGCTGCAAATGAGAATTCACAGGCCACAACTGAGAGTTTGCATGCTGCAACTACAAATCCCACATGCTGTGACAAAGATAAAGATCCTGTGTGCTGCAGTTAAGACCCGGGGCAGCCAAATAAATAATAAACATCTCATGTCAGCCTTCTCTCCTTAAATTCCAGGACTCTGCCTTTATCTGGGTGTTAAGCACCCAAACATTTGACCTCTTAGCTCCTCCTCCCTCTAGAATGTAAGAACCCCCACCCCAAGCAGCTGCTGGTGCCTAGAGATCACAAGTCTCTGAGCACTTCATCCCTCTCTGGGCCTCTGAGACCCTGGCCACCCTGATCCCCATCAGGGCTCCTTGTGCGCCTGCGGGCCCAAGATACCACCCTTGGACACAGTGTCCTTCCGTGGACCACTTGACAAAATGCAGATTTACAGAGGACCTTGTTCATTGCTCATTCACTCCCCCTCCCCTGTTAGAATGTCAGCTTCCCCAGGCAGGGACTCCTCATGCTCATGGCTGTGTTCCCTGTGCCTACATGGTTCAAATCCGGCTTCTCCATGTCCCAACTGTTTCTCCTTGGCAGCCTCAGTGTATTCCACAGAATGGGATAGAATGAGAATTGCCGCCCCTGAGTTTTGCACCGAACATTCTGTGTGATGTATGCAAAGCCCTTAGCACAGGGACTGCCAAGAGACACATCCTCATAAATGACCTGGGATCTGCCCTGGCTGCACACAAGCTTTTAAATTCCCACACATTATAGGAGAGCCTAGTGTTTCTTTTGAAGTCCTTTGTGTTTGGACTGTAGTAAACAGGGTAGGAGAAAATTGCGTTACCAAAGTGCCCCAAGAAGGCCGAGTGGAAGAAGGATGAGGTCTTGGGTCATGGGTTTTCCCTGTACCCCGCCCCGTCCTTATTCTGGGTGCTGGCCGCAAAGACACCAGCATAGACCCTCCACAAGTGAGGCATCCTTGAGCACTGGCTGGGACCAGCCTGGGAGCTGGAGCCAGGACTTTCCTGAGGGAGTATGAATTGGGAGTGGAGGTGGGGCGGTGGGCTGAACCAGGTCTCCCTGAATTTGAGGGTAGCTGTGGCTGAGGGAGAGCTTCCCAGGTGGCACTAGCGGTAAAGAGCCCACCTCCCAGTGCAGGAGACATAGGAGACGTGAGTGCGATTCCTGAATCAGGAAGGTGCCTGGAGAAGAGCATGGCAACCCACTCCGATTCTTGCCTGGAGAATCTCATGAATAGAGGAGCCTGGCAGGCTGCAGCCCATGGGGGTCACAAAGAGTCAGACACGACTGAGTGACTCGCACGCAAACACACACACATGGCTGAGGGAGACTGCAGGGATGTGACCAGCATCCTATCTAGAGAGGCCAGTAAATAAGCTTGAGGATGATTCTGGAAGAGTTAGAACCACTAGCAAAGAGAGTGGGCAAACATCTGCTTCTCCCAGATGCGCTTCCTTCTGTAACTTAGTAAGGCATGCACACCTGCCAGAAGGCAAAAGTACCCGTGGGCCACCAGAGGCCTCAGGGTGGAGAACACTCAGAGCCTGAGAGAAATCAGTTGAGACGCTGGAGGGATCTGGCCAAGGTCAAGTGACAACCAGGACATCGAGTCCAATCCCTCGCCCCCAAGTGACTGTCTAGGTGGGGCAGGGCCCATGCCCAGGATGAGAGTATGTGATGATGTCCAGAACTCCCCCCAGCTGGTTGGACCTTTGGGACTGCACCAGGGCTGGCCAGCTGGGTGGACTGTTGGAGGACGGCTGGGCAGCAGCCTGCCAGCTTCCCACTGGTCCATAACCTTGTGTGCCCCTGCCTGGGCCCCTTCTCTCCAGGGCTGTTACCCTCACACTGAGCGAGGGGGCCTCTGTGCCTGGGTTTCACTTAGGATGCGTAGGGAGGGGCTATGCCAGAGCCAGAAACCACAGCAGCCCCGGACCCTGGCTAATGGAGGCGGTCTTGAAATGGATGTTTTTTCTTTTTGGCTAAATTAACATTTGGCATTTCAGGGTGCTGGCCCCACGCCCAGCCACTCTGGCCTTCTGCCTGTCAGCTCCTTTGAGGCTGTTTTTGCCATTCACTTATTTATTAACTATTATTGCTCCCCAGGACAGATGGGTGTGCATGCTTGCACACACACATACACACACGCCCTCTCTTTCTCACACACACACAAACACACACACACTCTTCAACCCAGAGCCATTGGAAAAACCACTGTGCACCCACCAGGCTGAGCATGGGAGGCAAAAGGGGGAAATGATGGTCTGCCTGAGTCAGGGTTGAGGAAGGGCTGTGGGGTGATGGGAACCAGTGGCCTCCCCACACTCATCACTCCCCAGAAACACCTCCACTCCCAAAGCATCTCTGTTCCTGTTCTCTTGCCCACAGGGGTGTTCAGCCCTGGGAAGGGGCCATGTGTGTGAGAATGCTATGGGTCCTGCCTGAGCTGTCTTTCCAGAGAAACCAGCAGGAAGACCTGGGAGATCTAAGGGCCCCTTGCTAGGGTGCAAGAGGGCCCAGTTCCTTCCTACAGAAGGCCTGCTCCTCTGCCCTGCCCCACCAAACCCTCACCTTCCAGAGGAGGGAAACTTGGCTTCTGCCTTGAGAGAGCTCCTCGCCTGCTGGGGACAAGCCTGGGCTCTGGTCGTCAGATGAACAGGCCGGGTTGAGAGCATGGAGCATCAGGAGGAACAGGTCCCACCCGAGGGGCAGTGTGCACTTGGCCCTGACCATCGTTCTCTCCCTCTGAGAGCAGGTTGTTAGCAGAGCAGGTGCTGGCCCTGCCAACCACACAGACCTGCGCTCAGGGCACTGTGTGTGAAGGGTGTGAGCAGGGTGAGATGATCCCCACATTCACATCCAGGCTCTGTGCTTCAGGGCAGCTCTCCTGCTCTGAGGTTGGAGCCCCAGCTGTGCTCCTGAGACCCCTAGAACCAGCATGGCACCAATGGGAGAAGAGAATGAGCAGCAGGGACCCTCCTGCTTCCGGAGGCTGCCTGGGGCCTCTCCCGGGACTTGGTTTGCACCTGTAAGAATTGGGAGCGCTGCTTCTGCCACCTCCAAGGCCGGGAGGAGGGGCTCAGGGGCTGGAGTGGTGGCGACCAGGCCTGAGTCCCAACATGACTCCCTCTTTCGCCCACTCGGCTGGCCAGCCCCACTCTACCCTCCTTAGGGCGTGTGCCATCTATTTTCCTCACCCCCTCAGGAAGACACCACGCTCCTGGACTAGAGTCTTACTGCACAGGGTCCACCAACTGCCGGGCTATGTCCTGTGGGGCTTTTCTGCTGTGGGACTCAATGCCAGCCCTTTTCAGACTCAGGGAACTCCTTGTGGGCAGGGGGCCCCTTCCATCAGACTGAGACTGAGGGCAGGCGCTGCACTTCCTCTACTGAGGCTAGGAGCTCCTGAGGACAAGGACCACATCTCCCTCTTCAGACTGAGAGTTCCCTAAGGGCAGAGACAGTCTGTCCCCACCAGACTGGGAGCTCCCTGAGGGCAGAAGATGCTACCACCTCCTTCAGACCAGGAGCTCCCTGAGGATGGGGGCAGGACCCAGTTGGTCCTGGGTGCCTGGAAAGCTTGAAAAGAGGGTAGAATGCTGGGGGCCACAAGGCTGTAGCTGAGGACGTGGAAGATGAGAAACTTCCCAACTCCCTACAGGAAGTCCGAACCAAGAAGTCCATCTCCTCAATCAGGGGCCTCCCTCTACTTCCCCTTCTCTCCAGGGGTGGGGTAGGGATGGGTTTTATAGCTGAGGTCGGAGGGGGCAAGATTTCACAAGCCCAAGAGCCAGCTGAGCACTAAAGGTTTGTGCTAATAAGCTCATGGAGTGAGTCCGGGTGGCAGGTGAGGGTGTGGGACGGGTGGGCACTCAGGGAGGGCTGTGCTGGGGCCCTTGGTGGTCTCAAGACTAAGTGTCCTGTTGAGCTGTTGCCTCATGTGACCCGCTCCTGAGCCAAGGGCCAGTGCAGCCCTGGTAACTGGCCTGGCCCCTCCCTCTGAGGTGCAGGGAAGTGTCATCTCCTGTCTTCGAGGTCAGCGCTGATGTTTCTCCCCGGGAGGCATGGCTAGGGAGTCCTGTCTGGTCTGTGCATCCAGATTGTGCTGACCTCTGACAGACTATGATGTATATGTCCTTCTCTGCTACTTGAGAGGGACCGTCTCATTAACTGGTGTGTTCACCTCTCTCCCAAACTCAACCCTTGGACTCTTCTGGAGTGCAATGACTTCTCAGGAATCCCAGCGACCAAGGAGGGGGGCCAAGCCTGCTGTTGGTGGGCCCCCCTCGGGAGCCATTGTCACAAGGTCTGGAAGGAGGTAGGCCCTCCTGGGTAGCTCTGTCACCTACCTGTGTACAGTTAGCCTGGATGAGTGACCACAGCTGTCTGACCCTCGGTGTCTCCACGTGACCACCTGAGGCTGTTGCTCTCCACGGCACAGCGCTGTACACTAATCTGTATAAAACACCCTGCCCTTCGCCACTGCCCCTGGAAATCCCACAGACAGACTGGGAGAGGAGGTGAGTCAGCGAGATGTCTAACTCCTCCAGCCACCGTGCCGCCCTGACTTTTCCAAGGTCTTGCGTACTTTAACTTCTGGCCTCTTTAACTACTCATCTTAATCGAGGCTCAGCTCTGGTGCCACTTTGCTGAGAGAAGTTAGAGTGTGGCCATATTAGGAGCTGAACTAAACCCTTCGAGGGCCCCTTTCTGCCAGGGAGGAAGCTGGCAGTCCCAAGCTGTGTGGTTTTCTGCTTCCCAGTAAAGACTACAGTAATATGAGCTAATGTCTGTGCTGTCCCTGGAATAGCCAGGAAAGAAACCTGGAGTAATATGATTAGTACAACAGTAATAATAACAGCAACAACATCGATGAGCACACGCAGTTACAGAGAAGGCTGAGACTTGAAGACCTGGCTCCAGGCCAGGGCTGTGGTGAGTGTACCAGGATGTGTACCAGGATGCTTGAAGACAGCAGATTTCAGGTTTTCATGCTCAACTCTCTTGCCCATAGCTTTTCCCTGTTAAATAAAAAGCCTTCCGGACAAACCATTAAGTCCCTTCCACTACAGCACAGTGTGTCTTGTGCCCTTCTAGGGGGCAGATGGCGAGGTTCCAGAAAAGGAGGCAGTGGGCTCCATTGTTTTATGTGTCCCTGGCCCCCTGTTCTTCAGACCTGCACAGAACCCCCTATGCATGGCCCCCACTGCAGGCCTGTCTGCTCTGTTGAGTGGCAACTTAAGCCCAGGTGCAGGGGGCAACTGCCCTGAGAGAACTCCCTCCATGGCTCAGTCTGATTTCTAGAGTTGACCACACCCAGATTCTGGATTTAGAACAAGATGTCATAGTGAGATGGTATCTGTGTTACCCAGAACTGGTGCAATGCTTACATTGTATGATACAATTATAGTGCAGTGGCTGGGGACCACCTGCGTTAGAATCCTGGCTTTGTCATGCATAAACTCTGTGACCTTGGGGAAGTTCCCTAACCTCTCTGGGCCTCAGCTTTCTCATCAGGAAGTAGAGATAATAAAACTAATTTCATGCTTATCCATGCAATAGTGGTATGTGGTACATGGTAAGCCCACCAAGGATCAGTTCATTTTTAGTTATTATTCTTTCAGCAGGAACAATGACCATACCTTCAGCAGCTCCCACCTTGGGTTCTGTTATGTGTTGAATTGTCTTCTGAAAAAGCTGTTGAAGTTCTGTTCACAGTACTTTTGACTTTATTTGGAAATAGAGTCTTTATGGATAATCTGCAGTGTGTGGGCTTGCAAAGACTCGAACACTACTGAGCAACTGAACTGAACTGAACAGATAATCGAGTTAGATGAGGTCGTTAGGGAGGGTCCTTATCCAGTGTGACTGATGTCCTTAGGAACAAGGGGAAATTTGGACCTAGAGGTAGATGTCCATCGAGATACAGGGAAAGCGCCATCTACAAGCCAGGGATGTCTGAAGCTGCTGGAAGTTGGGAGGGGTCCTGAAAGAGAGCCTCCCTCACCACTCTCAGAGGCACCCACTTGCTGACTCCTTGATCTTGGACTCCTGGCCACTCGAACTATGAGACAATTATTTTTGTCATTTGAGCTACTCAGTTTGTGATACCTTGTCAAGGCAGCCCTGGGAAATGAAGGCAGGGTCTGGTAGGGGTGCGGCCCATGGCCTCCCACTGCTCCCTTGACTGCCTGCCACCCCCAGGGGAGAAGAACGAGCAGGGGTGCTACTGAGCAGGGCAGGGGTCAGCAGCACAGGGCCTGGGGTCCACATAGCCCATCCTCCACCTCCTGCCCTGCCTTCCTGCCTCTTGTGTCCGCTTCTGGGAGCACTCCCTCCCTCACCCCTGCTCCAGGCAGGAGGAAATGGAGAAAGCAGACAATAATCCCTGGAGAGGATCAGCCAAAGTGGCCTGTGAGTCTGCACATCTCTGCCCCTCTCCTGCCTGTCTCCTGGAACTTCAGCTCTGATCTCTGGGTGGGAAATGGTCTACCTCTCTGGGGCATATCTGTGTGTGTGTGTGTGTGTGTGTGTGTGTGACAGAGTGTGTGAACCAAGAACACCCCTCATTCCGCTTCTGTGGCCTCATGACCATGACTCACATAGGCACAGCCAGGCTTCCCTGGCCGGAGAAGACCTGTCCCCGGCAGGTGGTGCCGGCTCCCGAGGCAGAGCCAGCACCAGGACCCTCTGAGGCGCACCTTGGCAGCTCTCCCCTGCTTGCTGTCTCCAGCGAGTGGGCTGTGCTCATCATCTGGGGGAACAGGCAGGTCTTATGTGTGTCTGTTGGCATGGCATGGGGATCCAGCGACGGGGAAGATGCTGGCCTCGTCCTCTGGGAGCTTGTCATTTATGCAGGGCAGAGGGGTGGATGGGCGTCTAAGACAAGCATGGAATAGCTCTTAATCCAGGGGAATAAAGCAAAGAGTGTGAAGAAGTGCACGCTGAGAGTCGAGGTGGGGAGCTGGAGAGGAGGGGAACCTCAGCACAGACAGTTAGGATGTCCTGTCCCATGGGTCGGGGGATCCGCAGGGAGGGGGCACTTCACAAAGGAGACTCTGAGGCCCCAGCATTGCTGGCAGAGGCAGTGAGGAGGCACAGGCCTGGGAGCTGGAGGGTCAGGTGTGTCTGGTATAGAATCCTCCCAGTGACCCACGTACAGGGTCCTGGGTCAGGTGAAAAGTGGGGCCTCACAGGCTGGCTCAAGGCGTGTCTAATGTAGCTGTCAGAGGTGGTGGAGTTGTGGGCACAGATGCGTGGTTTAGGTCACACTTTAGAAAGGGGGTGGACAGGGAGAGTACGTGGGGGTGGGGAGCATGTAGCCGGGGGCACCCTGGAAAGGGGTGAAGCGGGTCTGAAAGACTGTGATGAGGCCTGAGGTGAGGGAGCAGAGTGGGAGAGGAAAGAAGGGGTGAAGGGAAGACTTCTTTCTTGGAAGACTGACAGGATTCGGCAAGTGAGGAAGTGGTGATGTGGAGAATGAGGCAGGGTAAGGGAAGGGTGTCGTCATTCAATAAGTGGGTGGGTGCTGCCCCCCTGGCCTTGGGCGTATGCAAGAAGGGGCTCTGTGCCATCTGCCTATGCCTGGGGTCAGCACTGGGCCCTCTGGTGCCACAGCGGGCAGGTCTCTGGAGAATCACTGTGGGGCAAAGGGATGGAGGGAGCACAGCAAAGCAGTGAGGTGGGATCCTGGGTGAACAGGTGCCTCTGGCCTTTGCAGGAAAGAGTGACCAGCATGGGTCCTGGCTCCTGGGGCCCTGGGTGCTTGCAACTCAGACCCACCAGTGGGCCCAGTGACCAGGGTTCCTCAGGAAATGGGCCCACTCTGACTCCTGAGCGTGGCTATCTCCTTGCTCACCAAAGAGTTGGTGGCCATGGCTGATCCAGGGTTTTACTGTGCTGAGGACTGCTCTGCAACTTCCTCCAGCATGTCAGGCACTTCAAGTCATCTTACCCACAAGTCTTCATTTGTATCATTTTTCTGAGCTTTGCTTCATGGAATTCTAGGTGGAAAGAACTTTCACAATCATCTCCAACGCTCTCATTTTCAATGGAACAGAGGCCCAGAGAGATGAGGTGACCACCCAAGGTCACAGGGTTAGTCCATGGCTGATTTTGCTGTTGTTTAGTCAGTCAGTTGTGTCCAACTCTTTGTGATCCCATGGAATATAAACTATCAGCCTCCTCTGTCCATGGGATTCCCCAGGCAAGAATACTGGAGTGGGTTGCATCCCCTTCTCCAGGGGATCTTAATGACCCAAGGATTGAACCCAAATCTCCTGCATTGCAAGTGGATTCTTTACCACCGAGCCACCAGGGAAGCCCATGGCTAATTTAGATGCATATTAATTGTTTGGGATTTAGACTTGCCTTCTGACTTGAGGTACTGTCCTCTTTCCCATATCGCCTCTTTTATTTATAGATTTCGGGCCTCTTGCAAGTCAGGAGACACATGTTCATCTCTAGCACTCAGCAAAGTAGACACTTAATAAAAATTTGTTGCCTGAATGAAAGAAGGACAGTGCTTAGTAGTGTGGTAGTGTTAGTTGCTCAGTTGTGTCCGACTCTTTGTGTCCCCATGGACTGTAGCCCACCAGGTTCCTCTGGCCATGGAATTCTCCAGGCAAGAATACTGGAATGGGTTGCCATTTCCTTCACCAGGGGGTCTTCCCAACCCAGGGATCAAACCTGGGTCTCCTGCCTGCATTGCAGGCAGAGTCTTTACTGTCTGCTGCTGCTGCTGCTAAGTCGCTTCAGTCGTGTCTGACTCTGTGCGACCCTATAGACAGAAGCCCACCAGGCTCCCCTGTCCCTGGGATTCTCCAGGCAAGAACACTGGAGTGGGTTGCCATTTCCTTCTGCAGTGCATGAAGGTAAAAAGAGAAAGTGAAGTCGCCCAGTTGTGTCCAACTCTCAGCGACCCCATGGACTGTAGCCTACCAGGCTCCTCCATCCATGGGATTTTCCAGGCAAGAGTACTGGTGTGGGGTGCCACTGCCTTCTCCTCTTTACTGTCTGAGCTACAGGGACGTCTAAGTCCATATATTTGTTCATTTAGGGGGTGGCAGGGGCAAGGGCTTAAGGAAGTGTCCTCTCTGGGGACCTGGCTGTCCAGGGCCTGTGAGGGAGGAGGGCTCACTGGTTCTGGCTGGCTTGGCCATCAAGCAGTGGTTTATTTCACTACCCAGAGGGGAGCCTGAGAACAGGACTGAGGAAGAGAGGGTTACATTGTTACAACTCCTTTTCTTCCCCTGTAAGGCAGACCCATTGCAGCCTTTTCATGCCTCCTGGCCCAGATTGTGCATGGTGGGTTGAGGATCAAGGAGTGAGCCTGTGCCTTTGGAAATGCTAGGCAACCAAGGGCACTTGAGCCAGACAGGTATGCATGGGTCACATGGAACCACTGTGTGCTTTTAGGGTTCATGTCTCCAAGAGAAAGTCAGTTTGGGCTGCCCTAACAAAATGCCATAGACTTGGTTTAAACAAGGCATCTATTTTCTCACAGTTCTAGAGGCTGGAAGTCCAAGATCAAGGTGCCAGCAGATTTGGTTTCTGGTGAAAACAGTCTTCCTGGCTTGAAGACGGCTGCCTTACTGCTGGGTTTTCACATGGCCATCCGTTTATATATGAGTTTGGAGCAGGAGAGATCTCACATGTCTCTTCCTCTAGCTATAAGGGCACCAGCCCTACTGGATGAGGGCCCTGCCTTTATGACCTCATTTAATATTAGGTACTGCCCTTTAAGACCCCATCTCCAAGTACAGTCACACTGTGTGGTCGGGGGGACCTGTCAATTTGGGGGAACCTAATTCAGTCCATCGGAGAAGGCAATGGCACCCTACTCCAGTACTCTTGCCTGGAAAATCCCATGGACGGAGGAGCCTGGTAGGCTGCAGTCCGTGGGGTCCCTAAGAGTCGGACATGACTGAGCGACTTCACTTTCACTTTTCATTTTCACACATTAGAGAAGGAAATGGCAACCCACTCCAGTGTTCTTGCCTGGAGAATCCCAGGGACAGCTGAGCCTGGTGGGAGGCTGTCTATGGGGTCACACAGAGTTGGACACGACTGAAGCGACTTAGCAGCAGCAGCAGCAATTCAGTCCATAACAGAGAGGGTTTGCATCTTCCTCAGCATCAGGATGCCCTGTCTGTGGGTGTGAAAGACCTGATCGGTAGGAAATTTACTCAAATCTCAAAGTCTCCACAAGTTTCTGTGAGAGTAGTCAAGTACTGCCATTTACCTCAGATGAGGGGGCAGAGTCCGAGTGCCCCTCCTCTTTAGAGCTCCCTCCCCTCCTTCCCAAACAGATCGGGGTCAGGGAGGGCCCCTGGGAGGCTGGCTTCTCTGTAGGGAAGCCTGGTATCTTCCCCAGCCCAACTGGAAAGAAGGCCCCGATGATAAAAGTTCCAGAGAAGGAGATTCTTGAGAGCTTATTTGGAGGTTCTCGCAGGGAACCCCAGCTACTCCCACATCTTTGACTGAAGAGCAGTCCTCCTCTGTTGGGGATGGTTGTCCTCTTCGACCGAGCGGGCAGCTTCAGGAGGGCCACACGTGGGGCGGTGAGGGAGGAAGGGGACGCCAGCCTAGCCGGCCAGATCAGCCGAATCAACCCCGGCGGTCATAGGGTGACAGATGTCGCACCCAGATGGCCCTCACATCCGAGGAGGAGATTCTTGCTGTGGCCCTTTGGAGGAAAAGGCTGGAAGTGAGTCCTAAAGAACGAAGTCTCAGAGAGCTGTTGAGGGGGAAGTGACCTGCCCAAGAAGACAGCAGGCCCCGGCACCGCCCTCTGCAGGAAACAGCATCACCGCTTCCCGTCCCCCTGCGCCATCTTTCCCTTCCTCCTGTCCTTCCGGTTCCTCCCCCCCTCCCCCTCCAGCCCTCCCTGAGCACCTCACCTGGGTCCTGCATTATAACTTCCTGCCCCTGGGTGGGGCCTTTGTCTCAGATTTTTAAATATGAACCATGGCAAAGAAAGTAGAGAGAATAACCACGAGTTTCCATAGGCTCATCATTCAGATTCAACGACTGGCATGATTTTTCCCACATTTATTCCTCGCGCTTGCTGAAGTCTGTTAAAGCAAATGCCAACCATCATGTGCATATAACCTATATAGGCTTAGTATTTTGGCAGGGGAGGGGGGAGTGCGTCCGAGTTTTTTATTTCTGTCTCTGTGCCATCCCAGGTCAGTCGGCAGTGCCCTCACCACTCAGATTCTTTGCTGTGAATTTCTCCCAGGCGTGTGGTGCCGGGTAAAATAAAGGAGAGCTTCAAAAGAACAACAGAGGAGTAAGAAGGTGTGCCAGATTGAACCGGAGGCCTGGGTTTTGTAATTAAGCTGCATTATCCCTGGTTGGCGCTCCTCTCGAAGGCCACAGAGGCGCTGTGGAATGTACCTCCACCCCCCCACCCCCCCCCCCAAGTCTGGTCGCAGAAGAAGTAATCATTTTCTAAATGGTCCCGCAGACACTGAAGAGAAGCTCGTTAGTCCTCCAGGAGCTGCCATCACCTCTGGGAGGACAGGTGGCCCAGCTCAGAAAGAATCTGGGTCGCTTTATCTTACACCATGAAGGCCTCCCCAGGGCTCTGGTAAGAAGTAGCCCGACCAGCGAGACCCCAGGCACGCTGGCACGTGGCCCGGAGGTGCGCCAGGGAGAGGCGGCTTAAGGCTATGTCCAGGGCTGGTTCCGCCCTGTCCCTTGTCCCTGGCTGAGTCAAAGGAAGTTTAATGGTTGCGTCTCATTCCTCTCTAACAAATGAATTTCTCTCCCTCTCTTGGCAACCAAGCCGTGTTTACAGAAAATATCAGAGTCTAGAATAAACAGTTCCTGTCAGACCCAAGGGCCAATGGGGACCATGGGAGGACCTGTGGGTCTCCTCTCTGGTGGCTGTGAGGGGGCTGCAGGACCTGCGGTGGCTCACCCCTCGGCTCTTCTCTGGGCGGGGTTGGGGGTGGTGGTCCCAGAGGCTAGTATCATGGAAGCTTTGGAGTTAGACAGTCCCACATTCAAATCCTGCTTCCTGCCTTGGTTACCCCTGGGACCTTGGGCTGGCTACCTAGCCTTGCAGAGCCTGTTTCTTCATTTGTAAAACCTCAGAAGAGTTGCTTTAAAGGTGAGTTGTCAAGTCAAGCCCCTAGTTCAGAACTTGTCCTCCTCAAAAATGATACTTTCTCTTCCCTCTGATCTAGAGCTCCCATGTACATCTGGCATTCCATACTTGAAACAGAAAATTCTTGGTGAAAAATGAAAATTATTGTTGGTACAGTTTCTGAGGAGCAGTTCCCATACAGTATCTCACTGGAGTGTCAGTGAAATAGGAATTGTCATCATTCCCATTTTGCAGATATGAAAATTGAGGTTCAGAGAGTCTAAGAAAGTTGTACAAACTTGCACAGTAAGTGTGGAGGTTGGACGTGGATGTGACACAGGCTAGTGGATGAAATTGGTGTGGAATGGCCCAAGGGCTAGGCTTGTCCACCTGGGAGCAGAAAAGGCTGGCGGAGAATGAGAAGTTGTTCAGGCCTTTGAAGATTCAGTGTCCTCTCAAGACAGTCTTTACTAACTCATCCTGGGTAGATCCTCTGGCAGTTTGTATACCTTTGCTGCTGCTGCTAAGTCGCTTCAGTCATGTCTGACTTTGTGTGACCCCTTAGACGGCAGCCTACCAGGCTCCCTGTCCCTGGGGTTCTCCAGGCAAGAACACTGGAGTGGGTTGCCATTTCCTTCTCCAATGCATGAAAATGAAAAGTGAAAGTGAAGTCACTCAGTCGTGTGTATACCTTTAGTAGGCAACATACTGTCTGGACCACTCTTTTTTTTTAAGATTTTTTGGGAGCAAGGAATGTGGACCATTTTAAAAGTCTTTAATTTGTTACAATATTGTTTCTGTTTTATGTTTTGGTTTTTTGGCCCCAAGGTATGTGGGATCTAAGTTCCCCCACTGGAACTGAACTAGCACTCTCTGCATTGGAAGGTGAAGTCTTAATAACCACTAGACTGCCAGGGAAGTCCCTGCCTGGACCACTTGTCAATCTCCCTCTTTCTCTTCCTCTCTTTGTTTTGTTTTCTTTGGACCAGAGTCCACGGGGACCTTGAGGGTCACCTCCCCTAGCTCTGTTTGAAAGTGAGGCTATGTGCACAGAGGTGAAATGACCTGTCCAGGGGCACACATCTCTTACAGAAGGTGCTAGTGGTAAAGAACCTGCTTGCCAATGCAGGAGACAGCAGCAATGTGGGTTCAGTCCCTGGCTTGGGAAGATCACCTGGAGTAGGAAATAGCAACCCATTCCACTGTTCTTGCCTGGAAAATTCAATGGAAAGAGGAGCCTGGTAGGGTATATAGTCTATAGGGTCATAAAGGGTTGGCATGCAGTCCCCAGTGGGGCTGGGACGTGACTTCCAGGCCTTGGTTTTTGCTGCTTATATGCTCCTTTGGGCAGATCCTGGGTTTCTGTCTCATGCACCCAGCACAATCATGTTTAATAAATACTGATTGAACAAATCAAAGGGGAAGGGAACTGCTTTCTGTGTTCTTTCTGAGATGAAATAGAAGATGCCTCACATTGCAGCCAGAGGCATTTAGGTTAGACTGACAGTGAGCTCAGGCAGGTCCACTTCCAGTGGTGGCCCTGCTGTTTGCATCTCTGGAGGCTATGGACTCAGTGGCCTCCTCTGCTGAGAGCCACACCAGTTTGGCGTTTGTTAGGTGGAATTCAAGGCAGGTCTGGATAGAGAGTTGATTCCTGATCTGGTCTCCCAACTTCAGCCCTCAAGCTTCTAAGCAGAGGCCCTCCCCGTGTGCATTTTTCTTGGGTTCTGTTCCACAACTTCTATCTGGAGGGAGTGTCTCTCTCCCTCCTTGGACGGAGATCAGAGGCCTTCCAGGCACAGACAACCTTGCTCGGGCCCCGGCCCACCCATGGGCCTGAGCTCATGGCTCTGGGATCTCATCAGGGACGGGAAGTGCTCCTGCTGCCTGAGATTAGGGTTCAGGGAAACGTGACGTGTCTTAGGCACACTCAGCGCCTGCCTTTGGAAAGGT
The DNA here is from genome assembly GCA_006408675.1 of Madoqua kirkii. Taxonomy (NCBI): domain Eukaryota; kingdom Metazoa; phylum Chordata; class Mammalia; order Artiodactyla; family Bovidae; genus Madoqua; species Madoqua kirkii. Next base: position 4,363 of record SJYC01118465.1, on the reverse strand, counting down.
CACCGCTTAAGAAAACAGCCAGGTCCTGGGTTTGGCCCATCTGCTGGGAAGCAGGGTCCACAGCACCTCTCCCATAAGCTGGCAGCGTTTCTCAGATGAAATGGGAAAATAGAATAGGCGAAAGAGGCTCATCGTCTCCTGGACCAACCCGTGTTGTGAAGTCTGCTGACACTGAGGGTGTATGTTGCTGGGGGCACCGTGACTTCTTGCGAACCTGAGTTTAAACAGGAGATAGAATCCATGGCTGAGCTCTGATGTTCACTCTGGAGGCTGTTCTGGGCGTCTGTACCTGGCGAGTGACGGTCCCCAGCCTTTGTGATGGGCATGTTTGTGGACGGCTATTTAGGGCACTCGTTGGCTGAACGTGTGACCGTGACTGTCCTTTTTTGTTTGTTTGTTTTGTTTTTAGCCTGAGGAAGGATCCAGATGTTTCTAGTTCTCCAGCTGTTTTCTGTGGTAAAGCTGACAACCAGAGATAGAAAATGAAGGATGTTGCAGATGGGGGTCGGTGGTCCCAGAGCCTTCCACATAACATAACCAGTCGATACTTTGTCTTCCCTGCGGGGGCTCAGGGTCCCTTTGCTCTGGACCCCTATCTGTAGCCTGACTGTCCAGCATGGCCCCCTCTTAGGTTTGTGTTTTTATCTTCTCTCAGAGCTCTCTGCCACTGGCTCTGGAACTGCCGTCTTCATTCCCTTATCATGTCAGCCCAAGAACCATCCCTGGGGCCTTGGCACCTTTGGGAATCACTCTTTAAGAAGCACCTGGATGTTGGGGAACATTGTGCTTGCATACTTGGCGTTTTTTGGAGTAAGAGAAGACACACGAGGACAGTCCCGTGAGGTTTTTTCTGTGTGTCTGCTCCTGTCTCTCCCATCCCCCCATTCTAAAGGCAGCCTGGTGGCAGGAATCTAAACTAAGCCAGAGAGCCCAAGCTGGGCCCAGCAGAGCCCAGAGGGGAAGATGCTTTCTCTCCTTCATGGCATTCTCCTCTGGCCAGGAAGCCTCCCAGAGGTCTGGTCTCCTTCCTTCCTTTTTTCTCTTCTGATCCTCCCCTATGGGAGGTGGAGGAAGATTTTTGTGAGTGGAGGCCTTGTTGGCACCTTGCAGAGAGGAGGGCAGGTGTCTTGAACTCCTGGCTTGGTTTTCTGAAGCTCTGCTGGCTGTGTGGGGAGGGCGCTCCAGAAGGTAGGAAGTTCTGTTTGGGTAGGTTTGGCAAGTGGACCCACAGGGTACAGGGACAGGAACTGGGCCATGTGTGGAGAAGGGGGATGAAGGCTGCAGCCGTCCACCTGGGACTCTGTTGTGCAGTCAACATGGACTGAAAGCCACGCATGGGCCGCTCACCTGTATTGACATGTCAGCGCAGCTGCCCCTTTACGTTGAGCCCTTTGTAGGCAGGCTCAGCAGCCTGGGTCCCCAAGCTGAGCTAGCCTCAGAGTCTGAGCTCAGGAGCAGCTTTAACTCCCTGCCTGCTTTGCTTTAGGACTTGGACCGAGTTCTGGGGGTGGAGCAGGTAATGCTGGGCTGGCCAGCTATGATGCACCTCTGGCTGGTGGGTCCTCAGCCCAGGGATGGGGGTCAGGTGAGGAGAGAGGGTGGGCGCTGGCGCCCTGTGCTCGGCTTCGGCCTTTGTCTCCTGTCCCCTCGGGGCTGGGTCAGTGTCTGTTGTTTCTGAATGTTTCTGTCTCAGGCTGGGAACTCTGAGGCCATGGCCTCAGAATGTGATGCCTTGCCCCTTCCCAGGTGCCCAGGACAGGGCCCCTAGCGCGGTCACCTGACTGCTTGGACAGGGATGGGAGAAGGTTGGTCAGCTGGCCGGCATCCACTCGCTCCCTTCTATTTAAGTCTCTGCTTTCTTTTCTGAACCTGAAAGGATTCCATTCAATTTTCCAAACATCTGCTTTGCTTATTCAGCCCTCTGCGAGGGGACCCCATGATGGACCTCAGGCTCTTCTTAAAGCCAGCGCTTATCACTGGGAGGCCCAGGCAGAATGCTGGGAAGAGAGGCCACAAGGCAGGAAAGAGGAGCTTTCTGACAAATAGATCCAGGAAGGTCATGAAGGTCGGGTTTGGTGGCAAAAGACATATTTGACAAATCGAGAATGTCTTTGTACTGCTGCTCGTTTGGAGGTGAACAGGAGCCAGAATGGCCAGTGCTAAGGATTTGAGCTTTACCCAGTAGGTGACCATTAGCCACTGAAGGTGTTTGCATAAAGGATGGCTGATGGTGGTGATGAGAGTAAGACCTTCCATTACTGAGCCTTTCCTGTGTGTGCTTTGTGTTATTTTGTGCTTTGATTTCATCCTCGCTTGCAGCCCTCTAAGGAGGGTATTGTTATTCTGTTTTTTTCAGGAAACCAAATCTCAAAAGTCATCCGTCTAGTCAGTGGTGGAAGTGTGATTCTCAAGCCAGATCAGGTGCAGGGTGTGGCCAAGGGCCTTGGAATATGGGAGCTTGAGCTGACACCTCGGAGGTGAGGGTGGTCCCAGGCTGCTCCCTCCAGGAGAAGGAGGGGGAGAAGGGGAGGAGCACTCTTCCACAGGGCGGAGAGGCCCTGGAAGGGAGTCTTTGTGAGCTGTTTCCTGGGGAGTTCTAGAAAGGAAACTCCCAGTCACCCTGCTGCCCTTAAGAGTGACAGCTGTGTTCCCACCCCCATCCCTCCTGCCCTCCCTCCCTCCAGAGCCTCCCAGCTCTGGAGGGGTCCCTGGGGGCAGATGGGGGCTTCCCGTGGAGCTGATAGGATACCAGCCCTGGGCTCTGTGGGGAGAACAGAGGAAGGTCCCTGTGCCGCCTCCTGTGTGGGGACCTCAAGACGATGGGGCCACTGTTCTAGGGAGCATAGGTCCTGAGGTGTGGGATGGGTGTGGGAGGGGCTATGGAAAAAGCTGGGCGGCTGCAGCAGACAGATTTATGATGGCTGTCCTTTTAGGTGTTTGCTTTTCCCAAGCCAGTGGGCTGGTGAAGAGAGGGAAAGTTAATCTATATCCAGGTGATGGATTAGTTCCTCTAAAGCCAGGAAACTTTCTCAGCTGGGGCCTGGGGGTTAGGCGGGGCCAGGCCAGGAAAGGGTGTCTTTCTGGGTCACTTTCTACATTGTTAAGGAAGGAGGTGCCAGGGGAGCTGTACTTTAACCACCTGGAGGGCTTGTGGGGATGGGAGCAGTGTGTGGAGGGGCTCACCCTAGAGTTTCCAGGATAGGGTGCAAGAATTCACATTTCTAGCCAGTTCCCAGATGCTGCTGCTGCTGTTGGTTTAGGGATCCCACTTTGAGAACCGTGGTGCTAGACACTCAAATGAGAGTTTATGATGACTCTTCACTCATCCCACCTTGCTCCTTGGACAAGTCTGTGGTTGGAAACTTGCCTTCTCCACCTGAGAAATCCACATTCTACCTTGAGGTCCTGATTCAAAGGACACCTTCCCCCGTGGCCAGACAGAGCCATGTGTGCTGGGCCATCTGTCTTCGTTTTCACATTCTGCTTGTTTTACAGTGCTGTTGAACATTCCCTCAACACCAGGAGTCCCTCTCACTAATTCCTAGGCCTCTGTGGTGCCTCGAATAGGGCCAGGCACATAGAGGAACTGGGATCAGAGTGGGTCTGGTTAAACTGGGCAGTTGTCATGATTAGGTCATTCTCAAAACCAGGAAATCAAAGTTCACATGGGGAGGGCATTGCACAGAGGCCTCCTAGGCTCAGTTTCAGTTTAGTCGCTCAGTCGTGTCTGACTCTGCAACCCCATGAATCGAAGCACGCCAGCCTCCCTCTCCATCACCAACTCCCAGAGTTCACTCAGACTCACGTCCATCGAGTCCATGGTGCCATTCAGCCATCTCACCCTCGGTCGTCCCCTTCTCCTCCTGCCCACAATCCCTCCCAGCATCAAAATCTTTTCCAATGAGTGAACTCTTCACATGAGATGGCCAAAGTACTGGAGTTTCAGCTTTAGCATCATTCCTTCCAAAGAAATCCCAGGGCTGATCTCCCTCAAAATGGACTGATTGGATCTCCTTGCAGTCCAAGGGACTTTCAAGAGTCTTCTCCAACACCACAGTTCAAAAATATCAATTCTTCGGCACTCAGCCTTCTTCACAGTCCAACTCTCACATCCATACATGACCACAGGAAAAACCATAGCCTTGACTAGATGGACCTTAGTCGGCAAAGTAATGTCTCTGCTTTTGAATATGCTATCTAGGTTGGTCATAACTTTTCTTCTAAGGAATAAGCATCTTTTAATTTCATGGCTACAGTCACCATCTGCAGTGATTTTGGAGCCCCCAAAAATAAAGTCTGACACTGTTTCCACTGTTTCCCCATCTATTTGCCATGAAGTGATGGGACCAGATGCCATGATCTT
>SJYC01118460.1:0-10558 GCA_006408675.1 Madoqua kirkii | reverse complement strand
CTATACCGAAATTTAAAATAAACCTAAAAACTGTGTGAGATTAAAAATGTGGAGCAAAATCTTATAAATACTGAAAGGAAAATTATCAGCCTAGAATTATTTACACAGCAAAAATATCTTTCACAAATAAAAGACATACAGATGGCTAATACATACATGAAAAGATGCTCAACATCACTCATTATTAGAGAACTGCAAATCAAAACTACAATGAGATATCATCTTACACCAGTCAGAATGATCATCATCAAAAAGTCTACAAATGATAAATGCTGGAGAGGGTGTGCACTGTTGGTAGGAACGTAAATTGATACAGCCACTATGGAAGACGGTATGGAGATTCCTTAAAAAACTGGGAATAAAACCACCATCAGTTCAGTTCAGTTCAGTTCAGTCACTCAGTCTTGTCTGACTCTGTGACCCCATGAATTGCAGCACGCCAGGCCTCCCTGTTCATTACCATTTCTCAGAGTTCACTCAGACTCACGTCCATCGAGTCAGGGATGCCATCCAGCCATCTCATCCTCTGTCATCCCCTTCTTCTCCTGCCCCCAACCTCTCCCAGCATCAGAGTCTTTTCCAATGAGTCAACACTTTGCATGAGGTACCAAAGTACTGGAGTTTCAGCTTTAGCATCATACCTTCCAAAGAATACCCAGGACTAATCTCCTTTAGAATGGACTGGTTGGATCTCCTTGCAGTCCATGGGACTCTCAAGAGTCTTCTCCAACACCACAGTTCAAAAGCATCAATTCTTCAGCCTTATGATCCAACAATCCCACTCTTAGGCATATATCCTGAGAAAACCAAAGTTGAAAGAGCCACATGTATCCCATTGTTCATTGCAGCACCATTTAAGATAGCTAGAACATGGAAATAACCTAGATGTCCATCTACAAATGAATGGATAAAGAAGTTGTGGTACATAAACACAATGGAATATTCAGTTCAGTTCAGTTCAGTTCAGTTCAGTTCAGTCACTCAGTTGTGTCTGACTCTTTGTGACTCCATGAATCACAGCACACCAGGCCTCCCTGTCCATCACCAACTCCCAAAGTTCACTCAGACTCATGTCCATCAAGTCCATGATGTCATCCAGCCATCTCATCCTGTCGTCCCCTTCTCCTCCTGCCCCCAATCCCTCCCAGCATCAGAGTGTTTTCCAATGAGTCAACTCTTTGCATGAGGTGGCCAAAGTACTAGAGTTTCAGCTTTAGCATCATTCCTTCCAAAGAAATCCCAATGGAATATTACTCAGCCATAAAAAGGAATGCATTTGAGTCAGTTTTAATGAGGTTGTTGAACCTACCTAGAACCTATTATACAGACTGAAGTAAGTCAGAAAGAGAAAAAAAAATAAATATTGTGGTGGACATGGAATACATCTCCAAAGATACATCAGGAATACACCTTCAGACACAGACATGCATGCAGAACACCAGCTGAAAGCAGACAGGAGTACCTGACCAGTGGAAAAGAATATATAGAACCACGCAAAAATTGGTAGGAGGAAGGAAATAGGGGGAAAAACAGGAGTGTTAGTAGTACTGGACCTGCCTTCAGCGAGTGAGGGAATTGAAGCAGAGGTCAGATCCCCAAAGAGGGGGCAACTGTCTGAGTAAGAGGAGAAATATTTAAGGCTGAGAGTGATCTGTGGCAGCCTAAATGGACTGAGAATCTTATAGTCCTTGCAGCAGCCATACATAGTCTAGACAGGAACTCTGGTCTCCTGGAAGGTGCAGCAGCTGGGAGCTGGAGTTTAGGGATCTTGGAGCAATATCAGGGTGAGGGCTGATGTTGACTGTGGAGAGATGGATTGAGGGGATGTAAGGGAGGAGATTGTGGTGGTAAATGCCTGTGGAGGAAAGCCAGGCAGCCATGGAAGCAAGGTGATACTGCTGAGTCACACATAGGGGACGGAGCCATCACCATAGCCTCTCTTGCCCCAAACACCAGCATACACAGCTGAACAATAGAGAGGCTGGCCCATAAAATGCCTGATGCACTCAAGTACAGAGTAGGACCTCACCCAGGGTGCCCCTTTAAGTGACTGATGTGATGATCTACAGAAAAGGACCGCAGCCAGGGGGGCCTTCTATGTGCCTGACATGCCGAAAAACAGAGAAGGGCTCTTAGGCAAGGGAGCCCTCTAAGAGACTGAAGGGGTAGAGCTATGGAGAAAGACTGCCCAAATAGGCCTTCTGATTGCCAGCTACAAGATGATGGATAAAAGACTTTGATAGGGCCATAATTTCTGTGGCCAAGGAATTCCGTGTTCCTGAACACTTGGTGCTGCCAGGATTCCCGCAAGCCAAGGAGCTGTGCCACCTTCATGCTTAACTCTCATTGGAGCAGAGCTGACAGGGGGAAAAAAAAAGTTTTGTGTCTATGCACACAGGGTTGCTTCAGTCATGTCTGACTCTTTGCGACCCTGTAACACTGTGGCCTGCCTGGATTCTCTGTCAGACAGGGTGTTCTCCATGCAAGAATACTGGAGCATATTGGCCAAGACTGGTTTCTGTACCTTTCTGCTGCTGCTGCTGCTGCTGCTCCTGCTGCTGCTGCTAAGTCATTTTAGTCATGTCCAACTGTGTGATCCCATAGACGGCAGCCTACTAGGCTCCCCGTCCCTGGGATTCTCCAGGAAAGAACACTGGAGTGGGTTGCCCTTCTAGAGCACTATATTTCCTGCTGCCCTAGCTGCCAACCCCCCTGAGTACCTGGTGCTGCCAGAACCCCTGTGACCCAAGCAGGTGCACCACCTTTACACCTGGCCCTCATAGGGGCAAACCCAAGCACTCCAGGGCAGCCTCAGAAGCTAAACCCCAGTGGACGACCCACATGTAGAGGTAGAAATAAAACCACAGTTGAAACCCAGGGGCAGTGTGGCTAGGGAAGAAGACACAAAACCTTCCCCTCATCTATGCAAGCAGCAGATTAAGTCCACCTGATCAACTAAGCAGACTCTGTCTATGGAACATATAAAAGGTCACTGAGAGCTCCCACAAAAGAAAACACACTAGCTCTGATAACTGTGGACATTGGGGGCAAGAACATACAGGAGTAGGACCAGATTAGAACCTGAGTTGGACTGTAGGAGAAGGCTAGGGTGGGATTGAAAGAAAGTTACAGGGCTCAAAATGGCCTGGAGTTAAAACTCCCCTCCGGGTTCTCCCCCATCATTCTATGCAAAACAAAGAACCCTTTCACCCAAAGGAGGAAAAAAAAGGACATTAAAGTTGATTACGCCCAGCTCTCAGCTGGCCCAGCTTTTGGCTGATCTCCAAAATTCCTTGCTGCAGCCATTTAAGAGCTGTTATTACTCCAAACAACCTTGGAAAAAAACAGGCCCCCTTAAGAAGGTAACTTTCCACATACATGCCTATATATACTTACTCTTTTCTTGGATAAATGCAGCAGCTCACTAATCTGACTGCTGCCCCTTCTCGCCTCATTAAAGGTGATCTGTTCCTGTAAAGTGCCAGTCTCATTTTTTATCTGAACCTTGGCTTCTCTAACTGCCTTACCTTACATTCTTGGTGCCAAAACCCGGGAGGCTGAGGTTCCTTCTCGTTCCCTATGGGCAGCTCTTTGGAGCATGGAAGCCTACTGAGCTCACTTTCTCACCTGGGCTTTCAAGACCTCCTCAAGAGGATGCTCTGTGCCTTTGTGAGCAGTGCATGTCCTGTATAAGGGCTTTATTGGTTTTCCATGTAACCCAAAGGATATTGGACTCTCTTTCTCTCTTCCTCTTTTCTCTACACTTTCTTTTCCACAAGACCAGCCAACTCCAGGACAGAGGCCTTTTGCCATTTCATCAGTTTACATGCAACACTCCACTCAAGCCAGCCCCTAGATTCAGGTAAGCTCAGGTAATGCCTCTGGTGTTCTAGAGGCACCCTAGAACTCAGTCCTCTCTGGGTCCCAGGGACCTCCAGCCTAGGGTCACTCTGTAAGTGATGGTGGGGGATGCTCCACCTCAACACAGAGCTCACTTCTCATCACTCCTACAGGTGACAGCTCAAGCTCCCAATAAGAGTCTCTGCTTGCCTTTCAGTTATGGGGTCTGGCCAATCTGTCCCAAAACAATCTCCTCTGGTCTGTGTTCTCAAAAATTTCAAACCACTCTTACTCACTGAACTCAAAGCTAACTGCATATAACAACACTACACAGATCTGGCCTCAATACCAATTAGACAACCAAAAGCGCTAGTCTGAGTTTGGGACTTTCAATTTCACTATTTTATCAGATCTCACTAACTTCCTCAAATGGAATGGCAAATGGTCGAAAGTCCCTTATATTCAAGCCTTCTGAGACCTTAAAAGCTGTCCTTCTCTCTACAAAGACTGTTCTACCTATCAAATCCTCCTCTGCTCTCTCTCCCCCTCCATTACAAATGAATCCAAGTCTAAAGCCCCTAAAAGACCCCCTAAACCCTTAGCCCCCTATTTTGACTAGACAGATGAGCCTCCTCCCTACCACCTCCCCACCAAAAATCTTCCAGATGAGATGAAACTCCCATACTCTAGCCTTTCCTCCCCCCAAACAGAAAATGATAACTCCAAAACCCCAAAAGAGATCCCCCCCTTTTCATTGGCCAAGATCTGAAGCAAACACATTTCCTCTCAGAGAAGTAGCAGAACTGGAGGGCCCTACATGGGTTCATGTACCTTTCTCAATTTCTGATATAAACCAAATTGAAAAAAAAAAAGAAAAAAGATGAGATCCTTTTCAGAAAATCCTGCTAAATACAAAAAAAAAAAAATCCTCTGCCTTACACAAACATATCATTTAACCTAGAATGATCTTTATTACATCCTAAATGCCACTTTAACCCCTGATGTAAAGAAATGGATATGACAGGCAGCCCAGACTCATGCTAATCAGCTCCATAACCAAGATAAGACTAATCTGATGGTTGATGATGTAGTCCCTTTAACTGAGCCATGGTGAACATATCAAGTAGGCGATGCTGACATCCAGTACATAAATCATATGATCACCTGTTTACTAAAACAAAAAATCTAAAAAGCTCTCACATTCATACTAATTATTATAAGATTAGAGAAATAACTCAAACAAGATATAAAAATCCTGCCCTTTTGCTTTCGTGGCTTACTGAGGCAGTCCAAAAATACACTAATCTAGATATTTCCACCCCCACCAGATTTCTGTACCTACATGTCCAGTTCATAAGCCAGTTAGCCCCTGAAACTATGCCAGCTAGAAAAGGGCCCTGAGACCCCCCCAAAGAGACTTTCTATAAATAGCCTTCAAGATGTTCAATAATAGAGAGGAAGAGGCTAAGAGAAAAAATGACCATGAGAGAAAAGCTAAATATGGCTTTTTGATGGCAACAATAAGATCAGCCTGGCCCAAGTCATTCATTCCAGACGGAAACTTAAGGAACAACACCCCCTCCCCCCGACCCTGCTTCTGATTCAACCAGTCAGGACACTGGACAAAGATATGCCCGAACCCGTGGCCCCTCACAAACACATGCACAACCTGTGGTCAGTGGGGACACTGGAGGGTGGACTGTTCCCAGGGATGCCCTGACACCCCTGGGGAGGTCCCCACCTCCCAGAACTGGAGAGTGTAATGTCCACAGGGATGCTCTGGTGCCACTGGAGAGATCTCCACTTCTCCCCCAAACCCCAGCCCAATCCTATGAGAGTTGTTCTAATGATGGGGCCCAGGTTTCAGCCCCCTGGCCCACATCCCTGACATGAGCTCAGAACTTAGGTTAGATGGGGTAGTGGCCAAAATAAGAAGAAAAAAAAAAGACCTCCTTTATAGTAGACACTGGAGCTGCTTTCTTTCTTTTAATTTCCTACTCTGGCCCAACTCAAGACTCAAAACTCACAATCAAGGGGGTCTCTGGAATTCCCTTAAGGCCAAAAATAAGCCCTCCATTACCTTGTCAATTTAGAAAATCAACCCTTATACACTCATTCCTCATAATGCCTCAATGCCTGATGACACTCCTAGTGAGAGATTTGTTATCCAAATAGGGGGTCTTTATTACCATAACCTCCCTCTATACAGTCTCTAGATTCTGCATGCAGATGACACCTAGACAACCCCTATTCCTCACCCCTGACCTTCCCTTGGATCTACCCGCCTTAGACCCCAAAGTCTGGGTACTGATCACCCATCCATAGCCAAACATCATCCCCCCAGTCCACATTACCCTAAAGGACCCGTCGACTATGATCACCCAACAACAGTACTCTCTCACCCTGGAGGCCCACAAGAGACTTAAACCTACCATAGACCGTCTTCTTCAGGTGCTATCTTAATTCCTACCCATTCACCACATAATACTCCTATTCTGACAATAAAGAAGAGACCAAACTCTTGGAGACTGGTTCAGGATTTGGAAAAATAAATGAGGCCATCACGCTGACATTCCCAGTAATCCCTAACCCTTATACCCTTCTGTCTGCCATACCCCTGACTGCAACCCACTTCACAGTATTAGACCTCAAAAACACCTTTTTCACCATCCCCCTCCACCCCCTCTCCCAACCCCTTTTCACCTTCACCTGGCAAGACCCCAAGACTCATGTTTCCTAACAACTAATATGGACAGTTCTCCCCCAGGGGTTCAGAGACAGCCCCCACTTTTTTGGACAGGCTTTACAAAAGGACCTACAGACACTTGACCTAGCCCTAAGTCATCTCCTCCAATATATAGATGACCTCCTCCTTTGTAGCCTGACCCAAAAACTCTGCCTCCAACAAACTGTCAAACTCCTTTGGGCCCTGGGATCCTGGGGTTATCAGGTGTCCCGATCCAAGGCCCAAGTAGTACAGACAGACATCACCTACCTGGGGCTTTCTATATTCCACTAACAAAAATCTATTCCCCCAGATAGGATCTAGGCCTTAGTTAACTGTACACTTCCAAAAACAAAAAGAGAACTCCTGTCAATCCTTGGCCTCCTAAACATTTTACGTATCTGGATCCCTAACTTCTCTGTTATTACAAAGCCATTCTATGAAGCAACTGAAAGATGTCTGGATGAGCCCCTCTTTAACCCTTCATCACTAGCCAATCATATTCGCCAGCTCACCCAGAGCTTCCTCCAAGTGCCAACTCTCCACTGCCAGATCACACCAGATCATTCTTTCTCTTTGCCCATTCCAACCAAGGACAGGCCCTGAGACTTTTATGTCAGTGGGCCAGAGACACTTGGACTCCCATAGCCTATCTATTAAAACAGCTTGACTTGGTGACCAAGGGGTGGCCTCCCATCATACAGGCCATAGCTGGTATCGCAGCCCTTGTACCTGAAGCAAATAAACTCTCTAGACATGCCCATTTAACAGTCTGTTCTCTACACATCTTCTGAGATTCTATCACACCAGGTTTTCCTCTCCCTTCCCCCTTCCAGGGTAAGGTCCTATATGCCTTTCTCCTCAACTCTTGGCTCTCATTCTCCCCCTGCTCTCTACTTAACCTGGCCAGCTTATTACCCATGTTCTCTACAACAGACTCTCTCCTACATAGCTACAACCACCCTCTTAATACCTGAAGGCCAAAAACTAACTCACATGCTCCTCTAAATGTATGCTCACTTCATTCCTTCAAAGATTTACTTTCTCTTTGGGCTTTCCTTTCTCTGCCCCCTGCTCAACTACAAATCCTCCACACACACTTCCTTGACCCATCCCTTTCTTTTATGCCTTGTAAATCCTCTTAATCCCGCGAGTGTACTCCCTACACCAGATCCAGAAACAAAACACCTATTTCATGACTGTGTTCAGACCTTAGATATGACATTTAATCCCTTTGAACATGTAACTGATCAGCCCCTTACTGACCCCAAAGTCCCATCCTGGTTCACAGATGACACTGCCCCCAAACAAGCCCCATTTGGGGCTCTATATGCTATAGTTCAGGGACAGCCCAACAAAGTTATCCCCCCTCCCCTCATCAAGTCAGCCACACTCCCAACTCATACATATTCACAACAGGCTGAACTGGTAACTCTTACATAACCTTTGACCCTAGCCAAAAACCAAAAGATAAACATCTACACTGACTCCAAATATATCTGTAACATATTGCATTCTAACAGTATAATCTGAAAAGAGAAGAGATTGCTCACTCAGAAGGGAACACCTATTTTTAATGTTTCTTTTATTTCTGAACTCCTCCACGTGGCTCAGTTCCCAAAACAAGATGCTGTAATACATTGCTGGAGACATCAGCGACGGAGTCCTATCTCCTTTTATAACAATATAACAGATCACAAAACAAAGCAGCAAGCAGCCTCTGTTAGTCATGTCTTTACTATAGCCCAAATTGGTGAGCCTAACATCCACACATTATTTTCATATTTACATTCCCTTTTCCACCCCTCTGTAAAAGTACTTGACTCTTCCCTTCAGAGCTTTATTAAACTGAGGATGTTACGACTTATTTAAATAATCTGACCCAAATTTATACCATTTGTCAACGGACAAATCTTAATTCCAACATTTGCCCCCCTCCTTTCCCCTCCCACCAAATTCACAGACATCTTCCCACACAAGACTAGCAGGTAGATTTCACCCACATGCCACCTGTACAAAGGGTTAAATTTCTCCTAGTCTTCGTAGATAAATTTTCTAGAAAAAGTAAAGCTTTACCAACTAGTATCAAATGAGCCCCTAAGGTGGCTCAGCTTACTCTTACTGAAATCCTCCCAAGGTCTGAAATGCCTTCCTCCCTCCAATCTGACAATGGGCCCGATTCACATCCCAAATCACACAAAATATTGCACGAGCCTTTCCAGTTCCTTAGAGGTTTCACATTCCTTTCATCCCCTGTCTTCCGAAAAGGTTGAGAGCCAACCAAGTCCTTAAAGAAACTCTGAACAAATTAATGATTGAACTTCATCAAGACTGAACTAAACTCCTCCCTTTAGCCCTCTTAAAGTTCCAGGCCTTACCAAAAAAATCGTTAAATATCAGTCCATTCAAGGCCATGTTTGAGAGGCCCATAATACTTTTGGGTCTTCCCCCATCCCAAGATAGTCCCAAACTGCTTTCCCACCTTCTTTTTCCTTTACTTGTCCAGATATGAGATGCCCTTTAACAACATATAGATAACTTACTCTTTTACACCTTCTTGAACCATTCTTTTTTGTCATTCTCCTACTCACCTTTGGATCTTGTTAGTTTAATCTTTTTCAGAGATTCCTCCAATACCGAATCTGAGCCATTTCCCGAGACCAAGTCAAGACTGTTCTTTTGCTTGAGATCCTAATGACTAAAATAAAAAATCAATACTACAAGCCTTAGACTTCCTTCCTCCCAGACCACAAATCCTTGACCCTCATTTATCAGCACAAAGAATCCCTGAACATTAATGGCACCTACCTCTGTTTCTCTTTTTCTATATATTCCTTAGGGTCTGGAATGAAGGGAAATTACACGGCTCAAATTAGCTGGAGTTAAAACTCTCCTCCAGGTCCTCCCCACCATTCTATGCAAAACAAAGAACTCTCTCACCTAATGAAAAAAATGAACATTAAGGTTGATTAGCCCAGCTCTCAGCTGGTCCAGCCTCTGGCTGATCTCCAAAATTCTTTGCCCCAGCCGTTTAAGAGGTAACTGCTCCAAACAACCCTGGAGAAGAACAGGCCGCCTTAAGATAGTCACATATATTCATATATATGCTTACTTTTTTTTTGGATAAATGCAGCAGCACACTAATCTGACTGCTGCCCCTTCTCAACTTATTAAAGGTGATCTGTTCCTGTAAAGTGCCGATCTCGTTCTTTTTCTGAACCTCGCCATCTCTAACTCCCTTACCTTACAGAGGTGATTTGAGAGAATAGCATTGAAACATGTATATTATCATATGTGAAGTAGATCACCAGTCCAGGTGTGATGCATGAGGCAGAGTGCTCAGGGCTGGTCACTGGGATGACCCTGAGAGATGGGATGGGGAGGGAGGTGGGAGGGAGGGTCAAGATGAGGGACACATGTACACCCATGGCTGATTCATGTGAATGTATGGAAAAAACCACCACAATATTGTAAAGTAATTAGCTTCCAATTAAAAAGAAAAAGAGAGAGAGAGAGAGAGAATGTGAGTTGATCCCACAGTAGATCCAGAGATCAGCACAGAGTTGTAGGGCATTTTAGGGAGGAAAGGTGGACTGTGATTTCCAGCAAGGAAAAGGACTCAGACAGCAGTGACTCAAGAAAAATATTTATTATTCTTACTTTTAGACTTGTTTTGAGATTCTTTTGGATTTTTTCTCTTTCTTTTTTTTTCCCCCCTCCTCTGTTGTAGTTTTCAATTTTATTGGCACTAAGAAATCCAATTAAGCTTTTGAGTTATTTTTCTCTTTCTCAGTCACATTTTTATTGTTGTCATAAACCTTTGCCTCTATGTTGGGCTTTTGCACTTCTGTGGAGTTTTCCTCTTTTTAAAAAAATTTTAATGTTTACTTTTTAAACCTATTATTATTTTTCCTACATTTATTCCCTTTGCTATTCTTGTTGTTCTTTTCCCTTACAGTTAATCTTTAACATATATGAATCTTCTTTATCTAC
>SJYC01118453.1:0-17500 GCA_006408675.1 Madoqua kirkii | reverse complement strand
GAAGATCCCTTGGAGGAGAAGATGGCAACCCACTCCAGTATTCTGGTCTGGGAAATCTCATGGACAGAGGAGCCTGGTGGGCTACAGTCCATGGAGTCACAAAGAGTGACCTGACTTAGTGACCGATCATTACAATCTAACTGTGATTTCTGAATACTGAAATTTGAATTTCATACAATTTTCATGGGTCACAAGACATTTTTCTCCTGTGATTGATTGATGTGTATCTATTCATTTAAAAAATGTAAAAACCAGTCGTAGCTCACAAGGCGTACAGAAAAGGAACTGAGCTGCATTTGGTCTGTGGCCCATAGTTTGTTGACCCTGGGCTAGCGTATATTTTGATAAACAGGCTCATATCAGGAGAAAAAATATAACTAATAATATGCAACACAGATAAAACTATTCAAAACATCACTATGCTTATACAAATAAGCACTCTGAAAACTATCTGCCTTTTCTTTCTGCAAAGATAAACTCCTGACTTTCACTTCTATTTTACTAAAGAAAGATACCAGATAGGAGCAAGTCATCGCTTTTCCTTCAAAAACTGGACTAATACAAGAAAGGTCTGGAAGCAACAGGGGAACTAGATGAATCCAGATATGGACGAGCACTTCCCAGAAGAGCTGAGATCACTGGCATCTTTCTACATGAGGGCATTCGAAGACTGGGTATAAGTGAGGACTGAGTTCACTAAAGGAAACCAAAACTATGGTGCCTTAGATGTCTGCATGGGCTGGGATGACAGACTGGAATCTAGAAAAGCTCCAAATACATAACCAGGACATCTGAGAGTACATCTGCTTAGTGATGGGGCACTCAAGAAAGAAATGAGGGGGCTGAGCCAAAAGGGTAGGTCAATATCCCACCACTACCTAGTTTCAGCAGACAGACTCTCAGCAGCTGGAGGAATCTACTCAATCTCTGATTTGGACTGAGGTAGCCAATACCTCCGGAGAAGGCAATGGCACCCCACTCCAGTACTCTTGCCTGGAAAATCCCATGGATGGAGGAGCCTGGTAGGCTGCAGTCCATGGGGTTGCTAAGAGTCAGACACGACTGAGCGACTTCACTTTCACTTTTCACTTTCATGCACTGGAGAAGGAAATGGCAACCCACTCCAGTGTTCTTGCCTGGAGAATCCCAGGAACGGGGAAGCCTAGTGAGCTGCCATCTCTGGGGTCACACACAGTCGGACACGACTGAAGTAACTTAGCAGCAGCACCCAATACCTCACCCTATCTGTCTTACACAATAAAAAACAAACCTTATCATCTGAAATAAACGCACTGTTCTTTTACATAAAATGTTAGATATAAAATAAACATATTAAGAGACATCCAAAGAAGCAAAATAATGTTGACAGTCAAGAGAAAAACAGACAGTCAGGTAGACTCAAGATAACCCAGACACTGGGAGGCAAGGACTTGACCTAGATGCAAGGATGAACAAAATGGATGAAATGATGTAATTTTCAACATTTAAAGAAAAAGCCAAGTGGATTTCCTGGAACAGAAAAATCAATACCCGAAATTAAGAACTTGTCAGAAAATTCTAAGAGCAGAACAGAGCAGAAGAAAAGAGAATTCACTGACTTGCAGACAAGCCAAGAACAAATATCACCCAAATTCAAGCACAGAGAAAAGAATGTGATGAACAGAAGAGCATGAAACATGTGAGACGGAGCCAAACTGTCTCAGATTCACGTATCTGCAACCTCAGAAAAAGAGAGAAAATAAAGAATGGAGCAAAAGCAATATGTGAGGAAATAACTGATGATGCTCTTACAAAAGTAAGGAAAGAAATCAATCTAGAGACTCAAGAAATTCTGGGAATTCTAAGAAGGAAAACACAAAAAGAAAACCACACCTAGACATACTAACTGCTTGGCACAGTCAAACCAATGAGATAAAGGATATAGAGAAAATGTTAAAAGTAGCCAGAGAGGGGGAGGAAAAAAAACATTTGAAGACTGACAGCTTCCGTTTTTTGTGTGCTGAAAAGTGCTGAGGGGTAGGGGGAGGATGAGAGGGTTAGCAACCTAGAATTATGTATCTATCAAATATATCCTTTAAAAATGAACCCCAAAATAGGGCTTCTCTCTAGTGGTCTAGGGGTTAAGAACCACTTTGCATTGCAGGGCACACAGGTTTGATCCCTGGTCCTGGAAAATCCTGCATGCCATGAAGCAATCAAATCTGAGTGCCACAAATACTAACCAAGGCTCTAGAGCCCCAAGAGCTGCATTTACTGAGCCCGGGTGTGGCAACTACTGAAGCCCATGTGCCCTGGAGCCTGTGCGCCACAAGAGAAGTCACCACAATGAGAAGCTCTCGCACAGCAACTAGAAGAAAGCCCCTGTTTGCTGCATTTAGAGAAAAGACAGCAATGAAGACCCAGCACGGCCAATAAATAAATATTTTTTATAATGAAGAAAAAATAAAGATGATTTCAGATCCACAGAAGCTGACATAATTTCCCATCAATACACCAATACTCTAAGAAGTATGAAAGAAAAGACTTCCTTTAAAAATTGCAACATCAAAATTTTAAATAAAAGGACACAGACTAAAAGTAAAAGGGTTGCGGAAGATATATCCTACACACACCCCCCACTGGCCTCTCCAAAAAAGCTGGTGTGGCTATATACTTGATGAGGTAATGGCCTCTCCAAAAACGCTGGTGTGGCTATATACTTGATGAGGTAATTTTTAAGGCTAGAAGTGCTATCAGAGATGAGCAGAACATTTCACAGTGCTGAAAGGGTCCATTTAGTAGGAAGACACAAAAATCCTAACTGTGAATGTGTATAAGTGTATAAGAGCAACAGCATAGCTTCAACGTTTAGAAAGCAAAACTGAGAGAAGGTAAAAGAAGAAAAGACAAACCCACAGTCACAAGATCAGAATTTACCGTCTCTTTGTAACTGACAGAGCAAGCAGAGGACAAAACAGCATGCAAGCAGGAAGATGTAAAACCATGATTAATCAACCCGACGCAATTAGCAGACATAGAAAATCACATCCAACAACTGCAGAATGCATGTTCCTTTTTAAGGCAGATAGCCTATTTTCCAAAATAGATGAGATGCTGGGCCACAGACCAAGCCTCAACAAATTTTTAAGGACAATGGTCACAAAAAAATTAACTGTAAACCAACAACAGAAAGAAAACTATGAAATTCTCAAATATTTGGAAATCTAAAAAAACAGATTTCTAAATAACCTACGGATCAAAGAGCTATAATGGAGACCTTACACTGGAAATTAGAAAGTATCTTCAATGGAATAAAAATTAAACATGACATATCAAAACTTGGGGAATGTCACTAAAGCAGGACTTTGAGGAAACACATAGTTTTTTTGCATACAAATGCATTCAATGAAAAAAGAAAACTCTGAAAGTATAGGCTTACAACTTAAGAAACTAGAAAGAAGAGAGCCAATTTAGTGTAAAGAATGTAGAAGGAGAGAAATTAAAATAAGAGCAGACATCAGTGAAACAGAAAGAGGAAATCAAGGAGTCAAAACTGGTTCTCTGAATAGATTAGCAAATCTAATAAACTTCTAGCAAGATTGGTCAGGAAAAAAATAAAACCACAAATTACCCCCATGAGACATAAATAAGGAAGGGGACATTACTATATGCACTGCCCCTAAATTTCACAACTTAGGTAAAAGGACAAAATAACTTCTCAACATTATCCAAGGGAAAAACACAATGTCTGAGTGGTCTTATGTCTGTTAAAGAAACTGAATCCCTAGTCAAAACTTTTCCACAAAGAAAATTACACTCAAATGGCTTCAACAGTGAATTCCTCCAAACACTTACAGAATTCGCTGGTACAGTCTCATAAATATCAGTCTCAGACTAATTCTTCCAGAGAATATAAAAAAGAAAAAAACATTTCCCAGCTCATCTTATGAGGCTAGCATAATTCTGATACCAAGGTCTGAAAAAGACACTTTGAAATAAGAAAATATCAGCCCAGTGTCTTCCATGAACATAAAAGCAAAAATACTACATAGGAAAAGAGTGGAAACAACCCAAATGTTCATCAGCTGATAAACAGATTCAACAAAATGTGGCACAATATCATAGAATATTATTCAGCCATAAAAAAGAATGCAGTAGAAACATACTACAATCTGGATAAACTTGAAAACATATGCTAAATGAAAAGAAGCAAGGGCCACAAAAGATTACAAATGGTATGATCCCATTTAGATGAACGTCCAGATCCACAGAAGCAGGAAGTTGATTACTTAGGTTGCTAGAGGCTGAGGGAAAGGTGACAGGGAATGACAACAAACGAATACAAGAGCTACTTGGGGGGTGAAGAAAAATGTTGCACAAAATGCACAATTTTGTGAATCTACTAAAAATAACTGAATTAAATACCTTAAAAAGTTCAATTTTATGGCATGTAAACTACATATCTCATATAAAAATATGAGGAAAAAACACCACTGACCTAAAAATAATTTCAGTGTCCATCAACATATAAAAAGGATAATAAATAAAACGCCAAGTTTATTTTTTTTAAGTTTCTCCTCATGCTGAATAAGGGAAATAAGGGAGAAATATGATCATTTCAACAGAAGCATTATTTTAAAAAACTCAACAACTATTTGTGATGAAATGCTTCAGTAAACTAGGAAAAGAAGAGATGTTATTAATCTGATTAAGATTATCAACAAAAACCCTACAGCTAACATTACACTTAACTATACTCAATAATGAAAACTTAAATACTTCCACAAAGTACAGGGGAAGAAAATAAGAGTTTACACTATTACCACTTCTATTTAATACTGTATTGGAAGTCAGTAAGTCAAGCAAAAGAAATAAAAGTCACAATGGTTGAGAAGGAAAGAGCAAAGCATTATTATTTGTAAATAACATAACCATATTTATAGAAAATGTAAAATAATCCACAAATAATTAATAAATGAACTATCAAGGTCAGTAAATATAAGACCAATTTTTAAAAATCAACTAATTTATAAAACACCATATGTAAATTGAAGCTTCTCTATAGAAGCCAGACTTATTTCTCCTGTGTAATTAATGTAATGATATTCTCATTGTGTTCATGCATCACTGAATAAATTAGGGCAGGATAGCAGTCTGATTACTAAGTAGAAAACCTTTGTTTACTTAACTTAGGCTGATAATTAGTAATAAGAAAGAGATTTTAATAGTTCAGTTGGTCTAGGAGAGAAATGCAAAGAGATTTCCTACACAGCTTCAGTCTCTTGGTTTTTATCTGCAAGTCTTTAGATCGGGATAGGAGTCATTAGGTTAAGGGGTCTTTAGGTTGGAGGTAGGGCTTCCCAGGTGGCATGCCTGCCAATGCAGAAGATGTAAAAGACACAGGTTTACTCCCTGGGTCTGGAAGATCCCCTGCAGGAGGGCACGGCAATCCACTCCGGTATTCTTGCCTGGAGAATCTCATGGACAGAAGAGCCTGGTGGGCTACAGCCCACAGGGTCACAGAGAGCTGGAGACGACTAGAGCGACTTGACATGCAGGAGTGGGAGGGGGAGGGTGGGGAGGGGTAAGGCTAGGCAGAGAGCAGAGGAGCGTAAGAAAAGGAGAGACTGGGAGTAGAGAGGAAGGGGAGGAAAAGATCGAAAAATTGTGACTTTATTAGACCATGCCTCATGAAAACCTATAATCTAGGCAAATGGACCCCAGGTGGGTGAGCAAAACTTGAGCCATGAACCAACTCCAAAACTTTCTGAAGACAATTCATTCATCCTAGGACTAAGAGAGCCACAGAAGGGTCACGAGTTAGCAGTCAGGTAACCAGGCACAAAGATGCAAGGTACCATTAGTGAGAATTAGCTAAAAAAGACAATAGAAAGACAAACTTCAGAAGAAATTTTGAAACACATCTATGCTTACCAAGCTTAAATAAAAAACTAGCTTAAAAATATCTGCAGGGTATGGAAAACACAGCACATTTGAAAACAATCAAATTCAACTTCCAGACATGAAAAAACAACTGCAACTGAAGAAGTGAGTAGACAGCATATTAGACATGATAAAAACAGAATTTGAAGAGATCAGAAAAAATTACTACAATTCAGATAGAAAGATAAAAAGGGGCGAAAATACGTCCCTGAGACCTCTTCCAAAACTGAAATCTCCTTTCAAGTGCGTTCATCCCAAGAGAAAGCACTTGCCAGAGGGACACCCTTCCTCCCATGCACTGGACCTCATCTCACACACCCTCTTTGGGATTTTGCTCAACCACTTACACCTTCTCTTTGTTCATTCTTTAATCTCTCACTTCTATGGCTTCTCACCTATTCGCCTGCTCCAATCTAAAAATAAAAAAAGTTTCAAATGGTTCTCTACTCTCTTCTCTCTCCATCACTAAACTTCTTGAGAACAACTGTCTCCCAGTCTCCTGAGATTAAGCTCCTACAACTGCATGAGACTTCCCAACATCACAAACTTACTTGTTGCCAATGCACTTCTTATCTTCAGTCTTCATCCTTTATATTCTTCTACATACGAGGACTGTCAAACAGCTACTTCTTTAAATATTCCCCTACCCTCAGCTTCTTGAAGAGCCTCTGTTTTAGTGTTCTATCTTCCCTTGATGATAGTCATTTCTCCTTCGGTATTAGCTCCCTTCTCTTCCTTTTCCTGTCCCTTAAATCTTTAGCATATATATTACTTCTCATGAGTTATCTGTTCTAGTCTGTATGTATTTCTGTACTGGTAACTCACATTGTTTTCAATAAGCTAAGACAATAATAGCTACTGAGAGGTCACACACAGCATCAGAATGGTGGTCTGGAGCCAGTAACTTCCTCTGACAATAAAGGTACAACCACCAGGAAAACCTACCACCTTTCACCTTGATGTGATAGGCCGCTTCAAAATCCCACCACCACCTGTTTAGCTCAGAGTACATAGTCTAACTATTTGTTAACTGCTAAAAGGCACGCCATTTGGAATGTATTGGTACTATTTCCATTACTTTACTTTCACCCACCTTAAAATAACCTCTATGAGGTCCATTAATGTCTTTACTTTCTCTTTTTTGCTCATCATTCTTGCCATTTTCCCTTAGTCTACCAGGTTATCTATCAATAACCTCAGATATGCAGATGACACCACTCTTATGGCACAAAGAGAAGAACTAAAGAGCCTCTTGATGAAAGTGAAAGAAGAGAGTGAAAAGTTGGCTTAAAGATCAACATTCAGAAAACTAAGATCACGGCATCTGGTCCCATGACTTCATGGGAAATAGATGGGCAAAGAGTGGCTGACTTTATTTTTCTGGGCTCCAAAATCACTGCAGATGGTGACTGCAGCCATGAAATTAAAAGACGCTTACTCCTTGGAAGGAAAGTTATAATCAACCTAGACAGCATATTCAAAAACAGAGACATTACTTTGTCAACAAAGGTTACAGTTTTTCCAGTGGTCATGTGTGGATGTGAGAGTTGGACTGTGAAGAAAGCTGAGCGCCGAAGAACTGATGCTTTTAAACTGTGGTGTTGGAGAAGACTCTTGAGAGTCCCTTGGACTGCAAGGAGATCCAACCAAGTCCATCCTAAAGGAGATCAGTTCTGTGTGTTCATTGGCAGGACTGACTTTGAAGCTGAAACTCCAATATACCTGATGCGAAGAGTTGACTCATTTGAAAAGACCCTGATGCTGGGAAAGATTGAGGGCAGGAGGAGAAGGGGACGGCAGAGGATGAGATGGTTGAATGGCATCACCGACACAAGGAACATAGGTTTGGGTGAACTCCGGGAGTTGGTGATGGACAGGGGGGCCTGGCATGCTGCAGTTCATGGGGTCACAAAGAGTCAGACATGACTGAGCAAATGAACTGAACTGAACTGCCAGGTTAGGAGGACAGAATTTAGAGACATATGGCATAGGTTCAAATGCAAGCTCTATCATCTATTAGCTCTGTGATCTTGGGAAAGTCAACTAAGTTCTCTGGGTCTCACTTGTCTCATCTGTAAAATAGGATGAAAATAATACTTATTTCATTAGATTATAAAGCAATTAGAGTTATACTTAATACTTAGTAAGTGCCAAACAAATTTTACTTCTTTTTGTTAACCATGCTAAAGTGTCTACCTTGGTTTGGGTTTCTCCAAAATCAGACATGATTCAAGGATTCAAGTGCAAGTAGTTGTTTGAGAGGTGATCAGGGGGAAAACACTGACAAGGGAAATCAGAAGTGAGATAGGGAAGGGAAGGCAATCAAGAAAAAGTGCATTATTAAGCCGGTTACCTTGATGGGCACTACAGTGTGACCTTACTGGAGAACTCAAGTAGATGGCATAGATCACAGCTCAGTTTAGATGTGAAAATGAGGTATTTACCCACCACATCCATATCCATCGCTGACTAAAAGTCTTTCTGATGGTGTTAACTCCCTGGAGTTTCTGGCTTACCCCACACACAGGCCAAGTATGTCTCTATAGCCAGTAAGAAAGTTCTCAGGTAGAAACTCATACATGCAGCAGACGGGATAGAAATGAAAGCCAAAGAGATATGACAAGGACACTAAGAACATCTGCGACACTGTCTGTTATCCAAAAGACAGATCAATTCTTTGCTTCTTCCTCAAGTTACCATCTTCTTTCTTTCCCTTTAAACACTCATTTCTAAATGCTGCACTTCCTTCTCCACCTAACCTCAATCACTTTCCCACTTTTCTCAGCCTTCTGGAAAAAGGAGGTGAATGGGTGTTAGGTCATTATGATCTAATGTCAACTTCAGGATGATGTCTCAACTTCCTGCATGCTCATGAGGAACCTTTGAATACACTGCACTTAATATATTTGAGACAGCACTGAGAGACTCCTAACAGAAGATTTTTCAAAGTACAGGTCTAGAAACCAAGAAAGGTTTCAGCTACAAACCACAGACCAGGAAGCCCAAAATGATTAGGTAATTATTGAAATCACAGGACTGGCTGAAACAACCAGCAAAGAAAATTTAGAGAAGCATATCAAAAATGGCCTTTTGAGAAACTAGCTCTTCCTTCCTCCCTTGCTAACTAGAAGAAAGGCATCATTATTTCTATATTTGATGTCTAGTCACAGGCTATACCTATCATTCTTTTATCATCTATCTGGCACCAAAATGCCTCTCCAAACTGTTCCATTTCATCTATTCCCATTGCCTTCTCTCAGGTTTTATCATCACTCATCAGAACGACTGCAATCACTTTTTTAAAGGTAGCTAGCCCTGCTTTGGGGATCTATGTTTTTTCTCCCTTTACAATGCTTTAGAGATATTTTTAACAATTGAAAGTTTAACTCTATCACTACTGTTCTCAAATAAGGCAATACACAGAAGACAGGAGCCCAGCCCTAACGTACCTTTCAGTCTCTTCTCTTACACTCTACCCTTACTCTCATTCACCTGGTTCCCCCACACTTCTGTTACTGCCAATATCTGTATTTTACACTTCTTTGATTTTACCTCTATATTCACAGAGTAACTGCAGCAACCATAACTGTCTACACCTCAGGAGTCAGCAAACTACAGTCTGCAGCCCAAATCTAACCTGCTACCCGAAGAATTGATGCTTTTGAACTGTGGTGCTGGAGAAGACTCTTGAGAGTCCCTTGGACTGCAAGGAGATCCAACCAGTCCATTCTAAAATAGATCAGTCCTGGGTATTCTCTGGAAGGAATGATGCTAAAGCTAAAACTCCAGTACTTTGGCTATCTCATGCAAAGAGCTGACTCACTGGAAAAGACTCTGATGCTGGGAGGGATTGGGGGCAGGAGGAGAAGGGGACGACAGAGGATGAGATGGCTGGATGGCATCACTGACTTGATGGACGTGAGTTTGAGTGAACTCTGAGAGTTGGTGACGAACAGGGAAGCCTGGCGTGCTGCGATTCATGGGGTCGCAAAGAGTCAGACACGATTGAGCAACTGAACTGAACCTATTTTTGTAAATACACTTATACTGGAACACAGTCATGCTTCCTTGTTTAAAAACTGCCCATGGCTGCCTTCAAGCTGTAACAACACAGTTGCAACAATAACAAGGGAGACTGGACAGCCTGAAAAGCCTCAAGTATTTACTATCTGGCCAGTTACAGAAGAAGTTTGCTGACCCTTCACCCATAAGACAATATCAGGCAGCCTCATGTGTGTTTAAGTGGATTCCCAGAAGGAAATGAGAGAGAGAGAGGCTAAGTTTGAAATAATAATACTAGAGGAAATAAAGGACACGATGTGCACATTAAACAAAAACTATATTGTACAGATCTAAGAAGTCTGACAAACACCAAACACATGAAAAACACACACTAAGAAAAAACATATTTAGGAAGAGCATGGTCAAATTGCTAAAAATCAAAAATAAGGAGAAAAGTTTTAAAAGCACCCAGAGAAGGAATTCTGATGCCAGTACAGTGACATGAAACACAGCCTGTCTTTCATGCTGTTTACAAATATAAACTTTGGGCAAAATACAAGACAGAAAAAGAAAAAAAAAATTACTTGAAGACTCTGAAAACGATACAAAAGATTGTGGGAGGGAGTCAAATTTGGAAAACTGACTCAGAGGACAGTGAACTTCCCAGCCTGGCTACCTGTTCCTCTTTTCTCTAACAGCTTTGCTCTAAGACCAGGAAGCAACCACTGCATGTATGAGAACAACAACACAGAAGTTAAACCTCCAAGAGAAACCCTGCATTTCTGGCTACAGGAACTGGGGAAAGGGGCTCCTGCATGCTGGAGAATGTGGAGAAAATCCCGGAAGGGCGAAGGATGGAGAAAGGGATTCTCTAATCCTGTCTACAAGGCCCACACAAATCTTGGGCTTGCTCTGGAGCTGCATGGTGTTAAGACAGACTCCACCAACACAGCAAAGGCTCTGAGAACTGAAAACCATCACCCACAAAAGGCAAGATCAAATCTGCCATCTCAAGCTAAATGGGTTGAAAGCAAAAGTGTTAGTTGCTCAGTTGTGTCCAACTCTTTGCAATTCTATGGATTGTAGCCTGTCAGGCTTCTCTGTCCGTGGGTTTTCCCAGGTAAGAATTCTGGAATGGACTGCCGTTTCCTACTTCAGAGGATCTTTCTGACCCAGGGACTGAACACGGGTCTCCACCAGGGCTTCCCTGGTGGCTCAGTCGGTAAAGAATCTGCCTGCAATGGGGGAGACCCAGGTTCAATCCCTGCGTCAGGATGACCCCTTGGAGAAGGAAATGGCAACCCACTCCAATATTCTTGTCTGGAGAATCCCATGGACAGAGGAGCCTGGCGGGCTTCAGTCCACGAGGTCGCAAAAAGTTGGACACGACTGCAGCAACTTAGCCAACTTAGCTGCTGCATTGCAGGCAGATTCTTTACCATCTGAGCCACCAGGGAATGACAGACTGCTAAAAGAAACAGCAACAAAAATCAACATTCTCCAGAGAATTATAGTAAGCTCCAGAGTTTTCAAAACAAACATTCACAATGTCCAAGATACAATCCAAAATTCTCACAATGCAAAAATAAAATGTGATAGGGACTTTCCTGGCAGTACAGTGGATAACAGTCTGCCTGCCAAAGTCAGGAATAAGGGTTCGATCCTGACTGGGAATGATTCCATAGGCCACGCAGTAACTAAAGCCCCATGCACCACAACCACTGAGCTCAAGCTCTAGAGCCCACAGGCCGCAACTACCAAGCTAACACGCTGCAACTACCGAAGAAGCCCATGTGCCTGGAGTTTGTGCTCCACAACACGAGAAGCCACTGCAATGAGCAGCCCGAGCACCACAGCGAAGAGCAGCGCCCATTCACTGCAACTAGACAAAGCCCGAGCACAGCAACGAAGACCCGGCACAACCAAAATAAACAAATACTAAAAAAAAGAAAACGTTTAAATTTCAAGGGAAGAAATAATTAATGGGTGCCAAGCCTGAGATGATCCGTGTTATAATTATTCGACAATACCTTGAAAGCAACTATTATAAGTATGCTCCATCAAGCAAAGGCAAACACACTTGAATGAGCAGGGAAATGTTCTCAAAAGACAAAGAGAAATTTTTTTTTAATGAGCTAAATGTAAATTTTAAAACTGAACAATGCAGTATATGAAATAAAATTTACCTGGGTGGGCTCACAAAGAGAATAAAGATGAAAGAGAAAAGAGTCTATGAACTTGAAAATGGATCAATAAAAATTACCTAATCTGAAGAACGAAGAGGAAGAACGTTGACAACAGAAAAAGTGAATAGTCAGAGATCTGTGGGACAATCTCAAAAGTCTTATCATAATTGTCATTGGGATGATAGAAGGAAAAAAAAAAGAAACTAGAGTAGACCATTTTAAGAAACAATGGCAGAAAAGCAGAAATGGGTACATAGAAGGAGAGAAAGGACTTACGGATACTAGAGGGGAAGAGGGGCTGTGGGGAACTGGGAGGCTGACACTGACGTACATACACTACTAAGCATACAACAAGTGGCTAAGGAGAACCTGCCACCCGGCACAGGCAACTCTACTCGAGGCTCCGTGGTGACCCAAATGCGAAGCGAATCCAAAAAAGAGAGGATATGTGTGCATCTACAGCTGATTCACTCCACAGAAACTATCACAACATTGTGAAAACCATATGCCAATAAAAATTAATTTCAAAAAATAGGGCCAGGGCCCTGTGGAAGTACAGATTATCTTGGACTTCTGAATGAAGTCGGTCAGAAAGAGAAAGACAAACACCATGCGATATCACTTGCATGTGGAATCTAAAATATGACACAAACGAACCCATCTGCAACACAGTCATGGACACAGAGAACAGATTTGTGGCTGACAAGGGGGAGGGGTGGGGAGGATGGCGTGGGGGTTTGAGGTCAGCAGATGAGATGTGTATAAGAGACAGGATCCTGACTGGGAATGATTCCATAGGCCACGCAGTAACTAAAGCCCCATGCACCACAACCACTGAGCTCAAGCTCTAGAGCCCACAGGCCGCAACTACCAAGCTAACACGCTGCAACTACCGAAGAAGCCCATGTGCCTGGAGTTTGTGCTCCACAACACGAGAAGCCACTGCAATGAGCAGCCCGAGCACCACAGCGAAGAGCAGCGCCCATTCACTGCAACTAGACAAAGCCCGAGCACAGCAACGAAGACCCGGCACAACCAAAATAAACAAATACTAAAAAAAAGAAAACGTTTAAATTTCAAGGGAAGAAATAATTAATGGGTGCCAAGCCTGAGATGATCCGTGTTATAATTATTCGACAATACCTTGAAAGCAACTATTATAAGTATGCTCCATCAAGCAAAGGCAAACACACTTGAATGAGCAGGGAAATGTTCTCAAAAGACAAAGAGAAATTTTTTTTTAATGAGCTAAACGTAAATTTTAAAACTGAACAATGCAGTATATGAAATAAAATTTACCTGGGTGGGCTCACAAAGAGATCAGACATGACCGCACACGGGCATGAGCAGACACTGATCAGCGTAATCCCCTTTGAAGAACAATCCTACGAGTTTTTATCAAAGGGGAAATTCTTTCTTTTTTTAAATTTTTGTACCTATGAGATGATGGATGTTAACTAAATTTACTGTGGTAATCATTTCATTTGATGTATGTAATAAAGCCAAATCATTATGCCATATACCTGATACAATCATACATTCAATCAAGTAATCTCAATAAAAACATAAGAAAAAAAGAACACAGGACGAAGCATTTAATGGCAGAAACAAAAAACCTTCAATGTATCTAAATATTAAGAAGTTTCTTTAAAGGGTTTCAAATCCTTAATAAGGGTACATACTTAATAAGGGTACAAGAACAAGATTCCTTTCATATCTGCAGATGACACCTGATCCAAAGGCAGAGGGAAACACACTCTGAGTTCTTGGACTCCTGATCCTCCTGACCATGTGAGGCGGGCAGCACCCTTTCTGATCAGAATGTACACAGTGAGAATGAAAAGAAATAATCTTGGTGACAACGGCCATCCCAAGCAGTTGAAGACGGTGCTGGCTGTTGGGAGTGAAGGAAGCTGGAGGAGAATGTGTGTGAGGCAGCCTGGGTCTCTGTGTTCAATGAGAGGCAAGTAGGTAAGTGGAAGTATTTTAGCAGGAGACAAAAGGAAATTGAGAGAGGGAGGTCCAGTATCTGGGAAATACAACATCTCCTAGATTAAAAAAAAAAAAAAAAAAAGAGACCAAACAACCAAGTAAATCCAAATAAATGCCCCTGAGTGACCACAGTAGGCACCACCAAGTCCCTACAATCAGATCCTAACGCGGGACCCACTGAGTTTCAGACATGATTCTAATAACACAGATGATGGCTCGCTTTCTAATTTCATAGCAGGCTAGAATCTGCCAATTAGGATGGTGCAGACTGATAGAGGTGGTCTCTTTAGGGCTAGTTGGCAGCCTAAGAATGAGGGAAGCAGAAGAAAAAGTATGTATTTTAAAAGAAAAAAATACAAATTTTAGTTTTAAAACTAAAAACTATTTCCCCAAGGTTAAGTGATCCACACTGATGTATAATTAGGGACACTACTGAATGAAGCATCATACAGTAACTAAAAAAATTAAAATGATGACCTTACATTATTGAGGCAGTAAGAGGCTCATGAGTTAGTTAAAGACAGCTTAGACCTAGGAAAAGGTTTACAGCCCATATTCATGCCACTGATTCAATCTATAGCCCTATAAAGTGACCACCTCCATAGGTCATCTTTAGGTCACAAATGCAGGCACGCATAGCCTTTTACTACCCTGGCACAGAATTAAGCCTGTACACAGGAAAGAGAGAAAATGATTCCGTGTCAGAGGGCTTCATGAGTCTCACAGCTCTACTGCAGAAGTGTTCTCATTCTGAGTAACTCCAGCTGTCCTGTGACTTCTTTACACCCAGGAAGTAGGCAGGGCCTTGGGTGAATGTCCTCAGGGAAGGACAGCCAGCAGACAAATGGGCTACAAGGTTTAACTTCCAGGATCACTCAGAGCTGGGGAGAGAGGGCAGTGGTTTAGTCACTAAGTCATGCCCAACTCTGGCGATCCCATGGACTGTAGCCCGCAGGCTCTTCTGTCCATGGGCCTCTCCAGGCAAGAATACTGGAGTGGGTGGCCATTTCCTTCTTCAAGGGAAGGGAGGAGACGGTGATGAAGACAGAGCAGGAG
The DNA here is from genome assembly GCA_006408675.1 of Madoqua kirkii. NCBI lineage: Eukaryota > Metazoa > Chordata > Mammalia > Artiodactyla > Bovidae > Madoqua > Madoqua kirkii. Next base: position 2,342 of record SJYC01118453.1, on the reverse strand, counting down.
GACGTGGCTGTGACCTTAAGAAGGCACTCTGGGCGCCTTGCCTGTATCACAGGTAGAGGGAATGGGAGACATGGGCATCCAAGAGCGAGCGGCAACGGCGGAGCCTGGCGGCAGGGCAGGGGACAGCAAGATTCCCTGCACTGCTCTGTGCCCAATGAGGGGTGGCAGTGGCAGGCGGCAAAGGCTGCAGGCTCAGAGGCCCTCCCTCACAGCACAGTGTACAAGAGGCTGCAGCCCCACTGCCGAATGGCTTCCTCTGGCTGCTGGAAAGAGCACAACTGTGGCAAGACATGGCCCAAGTCTGCAGGAAAGGCGGCTGCGGCACCATCTACTCAGCCCATGTGCCGCAACTAGTGAAGCCTGCACGCCTAGAGCCTGTGCTCTGCAACAAGAGAAGCCACCACAATGAGAAGCCCCCACAGCACAACCACAGAGTAGCTAGACCACATTTAACCCAACTAGAAAAAAGCCTGCACAGCAACGAGAAAAGCCTGTGCAGCAATGAAGACCCAGCACAGCCAAAACAATTAATAAATAAAACTATAAAAAATAAAAAATGGACAGAAAAAAAATTTTACCATGAAAATAGTAAGCCTAATAAGTCTGAAAAGACGACTCTTGAGAGTCCCTTGGACTGCAAGGAGATCAAACCAGTCAGTCCTAAAGGAAATCAGCCCCAAATATTCGTGGGAAGGACTCATGCTGAAGCTGAAACTCTAATACTCTGGCCACCTGATGCAAAGAACTGACTCATTGGAAAAGACCCTGATGCTGCAAAGGATTGAAGGCAGGAGGAGAAAGGGATGACAGAGGATGAGATGGTTGGATTGCATGACTTGACTCAATGGACATGAGTATGAGTAAACTCCAGGAACTGGCGATGGACAGGGAAGCCTGGCATGCTGCAGCCCATGGGGTTGCAGAGAACTGGACATGACTGAGTGACTGAAGTGACCTGAGTACGTCTGAACAAGTTATTTTAATATCAGATAAAGTAAATTCAAGACAAGGAGCATTACTGGAGATAAAGAAACATGAAATACTTCATGTTATCACAATGAAAAAAAAAATAACTCGTCAGGAGGTCTTAACAATTATAAACATACATGTACACAATGGCAGAGGACTAAATATGTGAAGTTAAAACTGACAAAATTATAGGAACAGAGACAAGTATTTTTAATATTTCTAATGCCCCTTTTCAGCAACTGATAGAACTAGGCAAAAAATGAGCAAAGACATAAAAGAGCCAAACAACACTGTCAACCAACATTTACTCTATGACATTAATAGAAATCTACATGCAAAAATGGCAGAACACATACTCTTTTCAAGTGCAAATGGTCTTATCACAAAGGAAGACCACGTCCTGGGAGATAATACATGTCTCAATAAATTTTAAGAGACTGAAATCATATAAAAGGACCACTGGAAAGTGGTAACAATCATATATATGAAAATATCAAACATCTGATCCCAAAGAAAGGCAATGCCAAAGAATGCTCAAACTACCACACAATTGCACCACTAGTAAAGTAATGCTCAAAATTCTCCAAGCCAGGCTTCAGCAATACGTGAACTGTGAACTTCCAGATGTTCAAGCTGGTCTTAGAAGAGGCAGAGGAACTAGAGATCAAACTGGCAACATCTGCTGGATCATCGAAAAGCAAGAAAGTTCCAGAAAAACATCTATTTCTGCTTTATTGACTATGCCAAAGCCTTTGGCTGTGTGGATCATAATCAACTGTGGAAAATTCTGAAAGAGATGAGAATATCAGACTACCTGACCTGCCTCTTCAGAAACCTGTATGCAGGTCAGGAAGCAACAGTTAGAACTGGACATGGAACAACAGACTGGTTCCAAATAGGAAAAGGAGTATGTCAAGGCTGTATATTGTCACCCTGCTTATTTAACTTATACGCAGAGTACATGATGAGAAACGCTGGACTGGAAGAAGCAAAAGCTGGAATCAAGATTGCCGGGAGAAATATCAATAACCTCAGATATGTAGATGACACCACCCTTATGGCAGAAAGTGAAGAGGAACTAAAAGGCCTCTTAATGAAAGTGAAAGAGGAGAGTGAAAAAGTTGGCTTCACGCTCAACATTCAGAAAACTAAGATCATGGCATCCGGTCCCATCACTTCATGGGAAACAGATGGGGAAACAGTGAAAACAGTGTCAGACTTTATTTTGGGGGGCTCCAAAATCACTGCAGATGGTGGTTGCAGCCATGAAGTTAAAAGACGCTTACTCCTTGGAAGGAAAGTTATGACCAACCTAGAGAGCATATTAAAAACAGAGACATTACTTTGCCAACAAAGGTGCATCTAGTCAAGGC
>SJYC01118452.1:0-21749 GCA_006408675.1 Madoqua kirkii | reverse complement strand
CCTAAAGCTCAACATTCAGAAAACAAAGATCATGGCATCTGGTCCCATCACTTCATGGGAAATAGACGGAGAAACAGTGGAAACAGTGTCAGACTTTATTTTGGGGGGCTCCAGAATCACTGCAAATGGTGACTGCAGCCATGAAATTAGAAGACACTTACTCCTTGGAAGGAAAGTTATGGCGAACCTAGATGGTATATTCAAAAGTAGAGACATTACTTTGCTGACTAAGGTCCGTCTAGTCAAGGCTATGGTTTTTCCTGTGGTCGTGTATGGATGTAAGAGTTGGACTGTGAAGAAGGCTGAGCGCTGAAGAATTGATGCTTTTGAACTGTGGTGTTGGAGAAGACTCTTGAGAGTCCCTTGGACTGCAAGGAGATCCAACCAGTCCATTCTGAAGGAGATCAACCTTGGAATTTCTTTGGAAGGAATGATGCTAAAGCTGAAACTCCAGTACTTTGGCCACCTCATGAGAAGAGTTGACTCATTGGAAAAGACTCTGATGCTGGGAGGGATTGGGGGCAGGAGGAGAAGGGGATGACCGAGGATGAGATGGCTGGATGGCATCACGGACTCGATGGACATGAGTCTGAGTGAACTCTGGGAGATGGTGATGAACAGGGAGGCCTGGCGTGCTGCAATTCATGGGGTCGCAAAGAGTTGGACACGACTGAGCGACTGAACTGAATTGAATGTACCCTTGGCAACATAATATGGAGAAAGAAAGGCTTTGTGGTTTTAGATAACCTCTGATTAAAGATTACTGGTTATCTTCTTTAGTCTGAGATTGAACCCCAAGTTGGATCTATCCTCCTTCCCAACCCCTAAAAGAATAGTATCAACATAATATGCTTGTGATTGGGCATGACAGCCCACTCTAGTATTCTTTCTGGGAAAATCCCATGGACAGAGGAGCCTGGAGGGCTACGGTCCTGGGGTCACAAAAAGTTGAATACAACTGAGTGACCAAGTGTGCATAAACAGGATAGAGATTATGTCCCCTTCAATTTGTGGCAAATTCTGTAATCCAGTGGGTGACAAGGATTTATTGTGCCTATACTAGTAAATTACTTCTGCTTACACAGCGACCTAACTTCAGCTCATGTGCAACTCCTGAAGGCTCTTATTCAAAGGCCCCTTTCCCCTATATCACCTCTTTTGTAAGTGATGGCTCTGCTGTTATTTTTCATTAATATAAAAAGTATATATATATAGTTCCAATCTGAAAATGTTTTTGTATTGTTGAATTTAATCTTCTTTAATGGTATCTACATTTTGTATCTTGCTCAGTAAGGCATTCTTCACTAAGGATATATATTTTTTAACTTTCTTTTTTTTTAACCTAGTGTTTCTTTGTTTTATTAAAAAAAACTTAGATATTTGACACATCAGAAATTTATTTGAGGGCAAGGGTGGAAGTAGGGTGGTGTTCTTTCTGGAAATACATCCTTTCCCAATTGACTTAAAACTGTCATTAAAAAAAAATCATCCCTTGGCTCTTGTATGTATTTCTAACTTCTCTGCTCCATCTCTCTGCCCAACCTCATGCCAGTGTCACACTGAATACTCTCTTTTGATACAGATAGTGCCATCTTGTACCTAGCGGCACTAGAGTGTTCTAAGAACATCGTTGTAAGTATCAGCATCTAAAGCAGTCTATCTCCCAGGGAACCTTGGGTCTTTGCACTTAAATCAGTTTAGCAAATAAAGAAAACTTTCATCTGGACATAAAGGACCTGGCACTTAGAGCCCACTCCCAGGGGAGGCAGAGGTGTCTCATGTGCCTCCAACCTGGAGGTTCTTGGCACCATGTTTTATTTAACTAGTGGCACTCGTGAACTCGTAGCACCGGGTCCCCAGGAGTGAGGAAGCTGAGAACTTTGGGATATATATGGAATGTGGCATTGGCTAAGTAAACAAGTATTTTTTTAAGCTCAGCTTCCATTGCGCCACCCTGAGGGGAGCGTGTTCTCCGGAAGTGACTAAGGTGTGAACACTTCTCTGTAAGTGCTCTTCACCATCATGCTTATGTACTATTTAGATGAGGTTGAAGAGCCACATAGAGATGGTTTACTTCAAGGCAGTCAGCTGGCTCTGTCATCATAACGTGGGAGGTTTGCTGGCCTCCTTCCAGAGAACCCCAAATCCTGGGAACAAAAAGACTCCTAAGGACTCAACTTGGTGCACTCCTCTGCCACGGAACCAGTCTTTGTTTAGAAGACACTGAGACATCTCAACATGCTGGACTTTAAAACAAGGGAGAGGATGCGTTAGGGTGGAAACTATGCCGATTTGTTCAAGAAAACACAAATATTCAGACCCACACTGGGCAATGGATATAGGGAGATTATTTTCATTTTTAAACTGAACTGAGCTCAGTGAAATCAGAGATGTGGCAGAATGGCAGAAATCTTAGGCAGGAATGGAGCTACAGATGCAAAAGAGCCTCCCAGACAATGTACAGGAGTCCAACTTAAATAAAGCTTCTGCTGCCAGTATGGAGCACACGCCTCAGAATGAGATTCACTTACTAAGTGACCTAAAAATGTGACTGTTTTAAGAGGAACTGATGTAAATGAAAACACAGTGCCCTTGAAAATATGGAATTAAGTACAGAAATCCTAAATTATCTTCACATTTGCCCAGAAGGCCACCATGGGGGCAATATTTGGGTCCCCAAGCTTGGTAAAGAGTCGGACACAACTGAGCGACTGAACTGAACCGAACTGAAGCTTGGTAAAAGTTGAGCCTTTTATGAAAGTGTTGAAAGCAAAGCTTAGAATCACTACCTTCAAGTAATTTGAGTCTGTAATGAAAATTAATAGGAGATCTGATGGTCTCTGTGCCACAATTATTGAAAATCATTCAATGAGTTAGGTATCAATACTCACTGGTCAACACAGATCAATCCTGACACTCTGCCTTTTAGAATACATGTTTAAGTGAGTGTTTATTAAAGTGATACTGTACTTTAGGGGGCCACATTATTAAATAAAAACAAATGCCCTGATAAGATTGGCTGTTCTTTTCAGGATCATTGAGAACAGGAAGAAAGCTGTCAGAAGGAACATATTTGACAGTTACCACCAATCCAAAGCAACTTCCCAGGTGGCAAAGGGGTAAAGAATCTGCCTGCTGGAGCAGGAGACACAGGCTTGATCCCTGGACTGGGAAGATCCCTGGAGGAGGACATGGTAGCCCACTCCAGTATTCTTGCCAGGACAATCCCATGGACAGAGGAGCCTGGTGGGCTACAGTCCACGGGGTCACATTGACTGAGCAACTGAGCCTGCATGCACGCACACCGATCTAAGTGCCTAGGCCAGTCGGGAGGGTTATTGAAAGAACAACTGTTCTCAGACAAATGGGCGATTTAGACCAAGAAGAGAGAGATTTCTATTACAGCCCCATTTTTGTCAAATGAAACTTTAATAGACTCTTCACCCCTATCTGTCCCTCTCATGGTCTCCTGTGATCACAAATGGTGAATTACTATAGAACTTTCTTCTTCCGTGCAGTTTAAGACTTTCCCTCTTCCTAAAAGTCATCTAAAGACCCTTCTGAAATTTACCCACTTTCCTGGACCTCTGACCTCCTCTTTTACCCCTTATTTCACACCACTTTCTTGCCCTCCTCACATCTTCATTCTATGACAATCTATAGGTGAATTTTAGTGACTACTGATGTCCAAGTCTTTGTGACCCACACTTCTAAACATCAACAGCCTATATAAATTCCTCTTGTTTGGCTAGAAAAACATCAAATAGCACATGCCAACTTACAATAGAAAATTGAGGTTCACATTTCAGCTCCAACTCTCTTTCTGTTACAACCTGTTGGCTTCAAGGATTTGGGCCAGTCGCTTCCCTTCTCGGAGTCTCAGTTTTCCCAGGTACGAAATAAGAGTTTTGGGACAAGATCAGGGACTTTGACCCTTTGTTTAATTATGAGCCTCAGTAAATAATATATTTTACATTATGATCCAGTACACACATACACCTGAAATCAAAGTTTTTACTAAATATCTTTTACTATGTAAGATATGCTTTGATCCAGTCTATTCTCCTCTTCTCTTCTACTCTATTCCATGAATAAACAAAACAAATGCAATCTGATCACGACCCACGAAATTGGTTTCATCATCATTGGTGAGTCAAGATAAGCAATTTGAAGAGCAAAGGGCCAGATGATAACTGCAGTCCTATCCAGTTCAAAACTAGGTGACTGCAAACCAGATGACTCAGCTCCAACCGTCTACATTAGAAACATTTTATGAGCCCCTGGCTTTATTTTTCCCCAGTGTGGTTTAAGATTCTGAGAAATTTCTGACAAAAGAGATTTTGTCAGCCGAAGTAGAATCAAAGATGAGACACTATTTCTCCAGGGATGGGGCTCCTGTACAATGTGGATCTGAGCAGAGCCCTGGCTACCCTTCTTTAAAATCTGAAGTTAATTAATTAAAATTAAGTCCCAGAATTAACACAGACTATTTGAAGCTAAAAGCTTACCAAAGCATACATAATTTGTTGATAATATGATTAGTTGACAATGTAAAACATCTCTCCATAAGATTTTTGCTCATCCCCTGGGGTGTCTGGGCATGGACACCCAACCAGGCTGTGTGAATTGAGAGAGCAGGTTCCTGCTGATAAGCAAAGCATAACATTTAAAGGGAAAAAACTGACAGCTCCATTCTGGCAATCACTGGACAGTCCAGGAGAAAACCACCCATTGAGAAGATGCTGGCTGGGCAGTAGCCAGGAGTCCAGTAAAGTAACAATCAAAAAGGCCCATTAGTGGCCATTAGAACCTAACTTGGGGGTGTTTGGGGCTTCCCAGGTGCTTCAGTGTAAAGAAACCTCCTGCCAATCCAGGAGATGCAGGTTCGATCCCTGGGTCGGGAAGATCCCCTGGAGGAGGAAATGGCAACCCTCTCCAGTATTCTTGCCTGGAGAATCTCAGGGACAGAGGAGCCTGGAGGGCTACAGTCCATGGGATCGCAATAGATTTGGACATGACTGAGTGACTAAAAACAAGATAGGTAAAAGGGGATATTCTTGGCCCTGAGAAGAGAGTTTGGCAGGAGTCCAAGCAGGGCCTCATGGGGAGGGGCCCAGGGAATAAATCTTGCACAGATTCTCAGTCCTGAGACTGAGAGCACGATGTGAGGCTTGGGACTCAGCAACCAGATCCAACCCCTGTGAGCACCTGGGAACAGAAGGTCCATCCTGGCTGCGACAGAGTGAGGCCGGGGATGCTGGCCATGACGTCACCTCTGGGGGTAGCCGGACTTCGAGTGGGAGATGAACATCCCTCTGGGAAGTCAGCCACGGACCTTCAGCTTGGCATTCCTTGACGTGTGTTTCCAAAAAATCCACCAATACACCAGGTTCAAGGTGGAAGGGGGCTTCTGCTCCATCGGTGACAATCAAATAGGGCCTCAGTAACTTCTTTATCCCCCAGATGACAGCCCCGTGAAGATGCATTCCCCAACAATAGAACATCTTCAAATGAAAATCACATAAGAGCTGTTTCTAGCTAATATTTTTGAATAATAAATTCCATATTTAATTGTATTTTACCTGCAACAAATCCAAGTTGTTCAACCCAAAAGAGTTATGTAACGTGGTCATGAATCACTGTGGCATTTGCCAAAACATTCTCCCATCTGGAAGCAGGTCCAGAGCACACACGGCACTAGGATGCATCTTCTGTCAACAACTCTTTTGCGCAGATAATTCCCCAAATGGCACACACTCACCCAGTTCTTATGGCTCTTAACCCTAATTAACTGAGAATGCAAATAGATTCCCTATTCTATTCAGAGAAGAATGACAAACCCGCTTCGATTTCATAATTTAAAGAACATCTTTGCTAAATTTAAGTTCAGTCACTTGATCATGTCTGACTCTTTGCGACCCCATGGACTGCAGCACACTAGGCTTCCCTGTCATCACCAACTCCCACAGCTTATTCAAACTTATGTCCATAGAGTTGGTGATGCCATCCAACCATCTCATCCCCTGTCGTCCCCTTCTCCTCCTGCCTTCAATCTTTCCCAGCATCAGGGTCTTTTCCAGTGAGTCAGTTCTTTGCATCAGATGGCTAAATTCAAAGAAGCAACTAATTCCTAGTTCCCATGGAGCTTCAAGTTCCTCTTTGATCACCATTTTGTAAGCAGAAAAACTTTTCTCAAAAAAGTTCTCAGAACCCTTGAATGATTAAAAAAACAAACAGTGTTAAAATGTGTTCCTCACCGAGGGCAAAAGACAATGCAAAACCAAATTAACTCTAGATCCACAGTATAAGTTGTCAACAAAAAAAAGTCAGATACTGCACACATTTGAAATTCTATTGAAGTTTGAGTAATCAAAGTTTATCTTTAAAATGGAACATGTTCTCCTTTCTTCCTCAGGACCCTTAAATCTTTCAGAGTTTGGGTTGTTTACTATACATTCCCATTCTTCCTGGCCAGTCTTCTGTGTAACATTTCTGCAGCTGTGGGCCCGAAGTAATTCCCAGCAAGGCGCTGCCAGGTTTTATGATGCCTGCAGGCCTGGGGCAGATCATAGAAACTTAACTACTCAAATAAGTCCCTTGATCATTTTTCACATCTCAAGACCATGTTCCTAACAACTTCTCCCCCATCTCACCCCCAAGATGCAAGAATTCTGCAGCCCACTCTATCAACTTTTCCACTCTGGGTGAGGCTCTCAGTTTATTGGCCTGTTTCAAAAGATCTGACTCTCTGACATGCTTACCACGCTCCCCACATTAACCACTAAGGAGGCACTGTGAGCAGATGATTCTATTTTTGCCTCTGCTTAGAGAAGAACTCACTAATCTTTGCTCTGAACACACGGCTGGTGTATGGCCTGTCACCACACGGTAGGTGGACGTGGGAAGTGTGGTCTGTTGTGGTACAACATCCATCAACACCTCCTGATGCTATTCAGACTACAGGGGAGATGGGCATCCTGGTATTAATCAAGACCACGGCCCTTCAGAACAGGACCTCCTGGAGAAGGGACTCCAAGCCCTCCCTAGCTTGTCCCTCTCTGTGTTCTCTTTGTGAATGCAGTACCTGGATCATAGGACCCACCAGAGAGGTGGTTCTTGAGTGGACCTTCCATTTGTCTTTGAAAGTTGTCTGTGACTCCTCAAGCTCTCTTCTCCATCTCACTGCTGGACCACAGGTTGTATCTTAGGAGTGACATGGCCCCTGAATCTTTGCAAAAGACTTCAGCCCAAAGATTCTTAACTGATGCCCCCAAACCTTAGACTTCTCTGCTAGAGGCTGGGCTCTCCTGCACAGGCTCTAGGCACGTGGGTTTTCCCATTGTGGCACACAGACTGTAGAGCACAGGGTCAATAATTGCCCCGTGGCATGTGGGATCTTCCTGGATGAAGGATCGAACTCTGGTCCCCTGCACTGGCAGGCAGATTCTTAACCACTGGACCACCAGAGATGACCCCATCCTAGCCAGTTTTAAGTGTAGAGTTCAGTGGCATGAAGTACATTCACACTGTGCAACTGTGACCACCATTCTTCTCCAGAACTCTTTTTCACCTTGAAAAATGGAAACTCTCTACTCATTAAACAATAACTCTCCATTCTCCCTTCCCCTAGCCCTGAGAAGCCACCATTCTACACCCTGTCTCTATGAACTTGACTGGTCTATCCCTGATATAAGTGGAACCATACAGCATTTGTCCTTTTGTGATTGGCTGATTTCACTTGGCATAATGTCCTCAGGGCTCATCCATGGCGCGTGTATCCGAATTTTCTTCCTTTCTAGGGTTGAATAACAGTCTGTTTTTTATATGTACTACATTCTGTTTATCCGTTCATCTGTCGATGGATGCTTGGGTGGCTTCCACCTTTGAGCTATTGTGAACAATGCTGCTGTGAACACCAGTGTGCAAATCTCTCTTCAATACCTCCTTTTCATTTTTTTTTTTTAGATCTATATCCAGAAGTGGAATTGCTGGGATCCTATGTTAATTCTAGGCTTAATATTTTTTTATTAGTTAATTACTTTATTTTTGGCTGTGCTGGGTCTCTGTTCCTGCGAGGGCTTTTTTTTAATTCTCTAGTGGCAGATGCTACTCTCTAGTTTGATGCATGGGCTTCTCATTGCTGTATCTTCTCTTGTTGCAAAGCATAGGCTCTAGGGTGTGTGGGCTGCAGTATTTGTAGCACGTGGGCTCAGTAATTGCGGTTCTCCGGGCTCTAGAGCACAGGCTCAGTAGTTGTGGCGCGCGGGCTTAGTTGGTCCATGGCATGTGGGATATTCCTGAATCAAGGATGGAACTCATGTCTCCTGCATTGGCAAGTGGATTCTTGACGGCTGAGCCTCCAGAGAAGCCCTGTGTGTGATTTTTGCAGAGCTGCAGTGCTGTTTTCTGGAGCAGCTGCCTTTGGAGCTGCAGTGCAGTATTTTTCCTTTTGACCGTGACTGAGTGGCTGTCACTTCTTGCTTCTAACCACACAAGTGACCTCCAGAAGAAATGTAAGCCCCTCCCTGTGCTCCGGAAGCTTGCTGGCCAGCCTGAATGACACATTTCTGATCGGAATGCCCGGCCCTTGTCATCTTGCCCCGGCTTCCTGTTGACTACAAGCCAGTGAGCACATTCTTCACCAGACTTTCCCCGTTATCAACAGATGCTTGTACTGCACCATAAATTCAGTTCGTTTTAATAAATTCCCAGTAGTCCTTACCCAGAGCCCCTTCTCGCCTTATCTCACTCCTCTCTGCCAAGCCTTTTACAATTTATGTGTTTGCTCTTCAATTCTGCCTTCAGCCCCTCCAAGTTTCCTCTTTCCCACCAGGGCACTGTGGCCTTTGGGTCTCCTTTAAACGTAACCTTCTCTATCGGGAACTGTTTCTCGTTCACAAGGTCTGCTTGTCTCTCCCCGGCACCTTCCATCTCCAGGCTTCCTACCTGCAGCAATTTGTCAAGATCAGGTCCCTGCCACTTGTAGCCTCTAAGTTTCCTCCCTCTGTGCTTCTTTTACACAGTCTTTTAGCTAGTTTTCAAAGCCTGTGTTCCACCTTTGTGGCCGTTTGCTAGAGGAGACGCACTGAACTCCCCTGGGTCCTCCCCAGAGCACAGCATGTGCTTTCATTGAGAGGTTAGCTAGCTCTGTAGCTACCCAGGTAAGGGAAAGCTGGCAGGTGGCCTATGGGCCCAGGCACATAGGCTTGGAAGGAAGTTTAGAGGTTTTAGCTGAGATGTTGAAAGGGAGACTATAGAGGCCGAAGGTGTGCTAAGAAAATGTGATAGTTTGGACACTGGAGAGGACAACCTCTCTGCAGTGGCAGGAGGGGAGATGGGTCTAAGGAAGTGGGTTATTTGAAGTAGGTTATTGTACAGATGCACAGAATGGAGAAGGGCAAGGTGAGGAATGAAGGCTGTGTGTGTGAGTCACTCAGTCTTGTCCAACCCTTTGCGACCCCATGGTCTGTAGCCCACCAGGCTCCTCTGTCCATGGAATTCTCCAGGCAAGAATACTGGAGTGGGTTGCCATGCCCTCCTCCAGGGGATCTTTCTAACCCAGGGATCAAACCTGGGTCTCCTGCCTTGCAGGCAGATTCTTTATCATCTGAGCCACCAGGGATGAAGAGGGAGGATGGAATTTATAAAAGACAAGCAGATAACCATTCTAACAACCCCGGTGAATGAAAACAGTGATCTGGATCATCAGAAACATGAGGAAAAGAGAGGCAGACTTTCATAAAGGAGAGCAGAATTGAACTACTAGTTAGTTACAAGGAATAAGGACTAGGCAACATTAATCACTGATGTTGGCTTTGAATTCTAGAGAGAAAATAATCATTCCCTACGTAATGAGGAGATGGAACACAGCAGAGGGGAAGACAGCACCATCCTCACCACCATCAGTTATAACTATGACTGAGACTTTGGGTCCAAGGTGGCTTGGGAACAGAGCCCTGGAAGGATTGCCTGGCCGTGCTGGGATAGAGTAGTGGGTGGGGGAGCCCCAGGCTACACTTGGAATCTAGAATCGCCCGCCTCTTATCCTCCAGCAGCAGTTCCCACAGTGCAGCCTCTGGACCATTTCCATTGACAAAAATAATAGTTACATGGAACTAAAGTGGAGAGGTCCCTCGGTCAAAGGCTGGAAACACTGGGTTAATCCATGGAACACAGGTCTCTCAGAACTGTTCATGTAATAATGTGCTTGGAACATCTCCAAGAGGGAAATTTAGTATGCAGTGTTTATTTGACCACAGAACTCCCCCCCCCCCCACTTTTTCTGAAATGTCTCTTGGGGCTAGAATATGGAGAACAGGCACTGAAAGGAAACGCTGATCTAATAAGCAGCAGCATTTTACTTCTAAAGAATTCCACATGAAAAACAGGCATTGATAAGAAGAGTTTACTTCACCATTGTAAATCATCAGCGTTACCGCCAGTGATTATTAATCACCTCCCTTTGGAGGCTATGTGGGTGGGAGTGTGTTTATTCTGTGGCGCTATGGAGAACTGGGGACACAGCCTCATTCTTGCATGTTTGATTCCCTTTTATTTCCACACCGTTCTCTCTGGTCCCTTCCTGTTCCCAACAGACAACCATTCCATTGTGCTTAATGTGTATTTTGGGAGGGGGGTGAGTGTTGCAATTTCTTGCAAACTTGGTATTGTGGTTCACGTGTGTTTTCTTTGTTGTTATTCAGTCACTCAATCGTGTCTGACTGTTTGCAACTCCATAGACTACAGCACACCAGGCTTCCCTGTCCTTCACCATCTCCCAGAACTTGCTCAAACTCATGCCCATTGAGTCAGTGATGCCATCCAACTGTCTCATCCTCTGTCATCCGCTTTTCCTCCTGCCCTCAATCTTTCCCAGCAATAGAGTCTTTTCCAATGAATTGACTCTGCATCAGATGGCCAAAGTATTGGAGCTTCAGCATCAGTCCTTCCAATGAATTTTCAAGGTTGATTTCCTTTGGAATAGACTGGTTTGATCTACTTTCTGTCCAAGGGACTCTTCAAAGCTCATGCCAATGGTAGTGTCATATCACTCGTTTATCCTTTAGCTTCTTTACTTTGCACTACGCTGTGAGGCTCATCATGACGCTGTGCACCCATCAAGTCCGTTGCCTCCAACTGCTGCCTGTCATTCTGCAGTGCAACCCCACCCAGCTTTCCTATCCGCTCTCTCAGAGGGGGATACCCAGTGGCCTCCAGCAAACAAGGCTGCAGTGGACATCCTTTTTTGGGCCCTTTCTGGACCTGTGCATGCATTCTATGGGCTGTATGGCCTGCTTTTAAGACCGTAAGAAAGACAGATCTTTGTTCCCTGAGGCCAGATGTAATAAGATGTTATTAATCCATAATAATTTTCCAGTCTTCTGTCTGGGTCTTAACTTTTCAATACAGTATCTCATGTGACATGGAGAAGGCAATAGCAACCCACTCCAGTACTCTTGCCTGGAAAATCCTATGGATGGAGGAGCCTGATGGGCTGCAGTGCATGAGAGTTGGACACGACTGAGCGACTTCACTTTCACTTTTCATTTTCATGCATTGGAGAAGGAAATGGCAACCCACTCCAGTGTTCTTGCCTGGAGAATCTCAGGGATGGGGGAGCCTGGCAGGCTGCCGTCTATGGGGTCGCACAGAGTCGGACACGACTGAAGCGACTTAGCAGCAGCAGCATGTGACTATCTCAAGAATACTTCAAGTTTACCTGGCCTAATTGCATTAGCTTCAATTTATTGGGGTGACCAAAAATAAAGTCACTGATGTTTCTATATATTGGACTGGCCAAAAAGTCCATCACTTCCAAATCATTCTTGTCTGTCCATTTTGGACTTGATGGACTTTTGGCCAGTCCAATATTTGGAAATATCAGTAACTTTAAGACAAGAATGACATGTGGTTAGTAAGAGGTAAGCACAGGTGAGGGTGAGTTCTCCTTGTTATGTACATGGGTGCTCAGTTGTGTCCAACTCTTTGCAACACTATGGACTGTAGCCTGCCAGGCTCCTCTGTCCATGGAATTCTCCAGGCAAGAATAGTGGAGTGGGTTGCCGTTTACTGTTCCAGGGGATCTTCCTGACCCAGGGATCGACCCTCTGTCTCCTGCATTGGCAGGCAGACTCTTTACCACTGAGCCACCTGGGAAGCCCTTGTTAATCCTTTCCCGCTCCCCTGTCCCCTTGGTTGCTCCTAGGACACTCTGTGCACTCCTGCCTTAGGCTGACGGCCCTAAGAGCAGGGCATGTCATTGTTTACTGTCCTGCTGTCCTGTTAGAGTATAAAGTCCACGAGGACAGGAACTCTGTCTCTTGTTTGCTCGGATACTCCCAGGGCCTAGACTGCACAAAAAGTGCTCAGAAATATTTGCTGCATAACCAAAGGAATCTCCACTGAATACGTGCCTTTTAGGACAAATTTGTCCCTAAGAAAACCTCAAACGGGAAGGTCTTAGGTTTTGGTGATTTTGGTAATTAGTATTATTTCCCGGAACATAATGAAAGGACTTGGGGGAAGTCCTTTATCCTAAAATCAAGGGTTTGGGTGGCAGTATCTGTAATCTTTCCCCATCTGTGACTTATGAGCCATCCATCCAGGAATTAGCCCATAAAATATAGAATTGATTTAATCCCACATCAGACTATCTTGGGACCCATAGGATAAGGTGAAGGGCAGACTCTTATAATGCACTCCACCGGGCTAGGCTTTGCTCTCAGATCATTGGTTTCCCTCCCCAGGGAAACCTTTTCTCTAGCCCAACTCTTAGGGGTCTGCCTAAGGTGACAGAAAGAGCACTGGATTGGGAGGCAGAGCTGGGTCTGGTCTGAGCTCAGCTGTTCCCAGCCATGGGGCTAGAGTGAGTGACTTCACTATCATCCTCACTTTTAACAGATACCCGAGCGCCTGCCCGCCTCCCGGGCTGATGTGAAACCAGAGGAACTGTCAGTGGTCTCCACCAGCAGGCCCCCACCCCTGCAGGGAGTAGGGATCCTGACCATGATGCCTCAGCCCCTCAGGGTGGGCTTACGAAGGTCCTCCTGCAGCCACCTGCCATCCCAGAGGAGCGTGCACTGCAGGAGCCCACCCCTAGCTGACTCTGGGGTGAATTTCCCCAGTTCTGCATGTGGCTATTCTCTGGCCTCTCACGCCTCCTGCTGCACAGGGGCTGCTCCAGGGCGATGGCCTGTGTTCAAGTGCTGCCCACCCAATCATCTCACCTCTTGCGACCTCTGTTTTCCTAGCTATGAAATGGGGGTGTTTGGCTAGAATTATCGTCGTCAAGCTCCCTTCTGTTCCTGAAATACTATGATCTGTGCTTTAATTTCCATCCCCTCACTGCCCCACCTCTTATTTTTCCCCAGCTGTGTCTAAAATTCTTTGGCCATTAAATCCTCCTTTCTTGACAGTTCCACATCTGGGATTTCTAATAATACCTAGCCCAAGACAGCACATTCCTCGGGTGGCGTGAAGTTCCAGGCCACACCGTCTTTTCAGGACTCACTCTAGCTCTTGCCAAGCCCCTCAATTCATATTCTGAGTTCACACATCATTGAGGGAGAGGAGATTTTGCTATGTACTCTCACACAAATATATATCCTGCACATATTTATGTAATAGTAGGCATACACACACACACACACACACACACACACACACACACACACTTCCTTCTGAGGCCTGCAAATCTACACACGGGCATAACCGTGTGGGCGCAAATATTCTGGGACAGCCAAATGACTATTTTAACGTTTCTTTGTCCCTGCGGTGCCATCTAACTATTTATTTAGTAGCTTGACGCTGTTTGCATCAACAACTTTGCCTTATAGGCTCTTCTTCATGTTTATGATTCTTACTGTGAAAAAAATTGCTTGCCTAACATCTGTTCTGAATTTGTTTTTTCTTCCTTTTTATTTATCTGTTCCCTACTGAATTAAATTTGCACCAAGGACAGTAACTTGAATTGGAAACTTCCGTGTCCTTCAGGATTTCTGTACACTTCAATACACTCTTAATTACTCTTTTTTTTATTGTTATGAGATATACATATATATTCATGCTCACATGAGCAGATTGGTTTGTAGCTTACCTCTGCCTGTCCCCCTCTGGGGAATAAGTTTTATTAACTGAATAAATTAAATGGGCGGGTGTATCCAATAGAGTAGAGAGGTTTATCGTTATAGGTTTGCTTCAGATAATTTTTCCCCATTGCTGCCCAATTCCCTCCTTTAGCCACAGCTCTGTTTGGGAGAAAGCTTGACTACAGCTTGACACAGCCACAATTCACCAGGAACTAGAAGGGCCCTTTGTCTTCCAGGCCCACTTATGTGAACTCAGAACCGATTCCTTATTAAGCCCCTATTCTTACTACTTAGAAACCCACACAGGGACCAAGCAAGCATGTTCACAGCGGTAGAAGGCCCCTAAAGAAGAGTAATGAGACCTGCTTTTCCACCCGATATCTCTGCCTGGTGAATAGACTATGATCCCCAAGACTCAAGGAAGTGGCCCCATGTCACCCAGTCCTAATTCCAAATGTAGTGCCCTCTCTACCATCAGGCCCTCACTCGTTCAGGGAGGGCTCTCCATTCCTCCCCTCTTTCTGAGCCTTCCCACACTCACTTCTGTCTGTGTCTATGTCTTCAGATGGTACAAAGACCGACAAGATGGTACCCCCACATCTGAAGAACTAGTCCCTCTTGGTCCAGCCTCAGACAATGTCCACTCAACAGATAATTTGGTTTCCGAGGAGTGTCTATCCCTGGGCTGATGGTGGGAGAAACCTCTCCACTCTTCTCCCAAAAGTATCACTCATGTCTCTTTTCCTGAAGAAAATCTGGCACCTAATTTAGAAGAGAAACACAGACCTTGGCCAAGTCGCACAAGAATGCCGGGTAATGAGAGACTAAACACGCCACACTGAACAGACAACCTGAAGCCAGGAAATGGGTAGAATCATGAGCCAGTGAAAGCAGAGAAGGCTTCTAGGAGGAGGCAGTAGTCAAGCCCAGTCTGGAATAATGGGGAGATAGGAGGAGAAGAGAACAACAGTCTACCCAGTGAGAACAGTCAGAGAAGGACCTTAGGGTGGGATGGTGGGAGGAAGGGTAGCCGATGGCTAGAGATGGACACACAGAAGCGGCGGCCAGTTACTGTTAGATGACCCTGAAGGGAAGTGGAAAGCTCTCTGCCAACTGCACTCTCTGCTGGAGCAAGATCTCAGTGCGAACACACCAGGAAATCCTTGATTCAAATGAGATCTCTGGCAGAGCCATTGGCTTGCAACAGGAGCCTGGCTCACCACAGTGATTCCACACACACAGCCAGATCTGGGATGACCACAAAGATTAGTGCTCAGGTAAAGAAGCCAGTAGGATGGACACAAAGGTGACGTCCCTGCCAAGCGGTAGAAAAGAGAGACAAAGAGTTAGCCACACATTTCAGAGGGATGGGGACCAGTGACTTCGAGAATGCAAGATAAAGGCCAGTAGAGAGAAACAAGGTTCAAGTCTGGCTTCAATCTGCCAGTAGCAGGAACTGAGAACCTGGGAGGATAAGAAGTGATTTCTTAGAACTAGAAAGGCAGCTGCAGAATCGTCTTCCCAGTTACCTGTTGGTACAAGGTGCTCTGCCAGCTTCTCGGGGATGAAAGACAAACAAGGCAGGGCTTTGTCCTCAAAGAACTCACAGAGTAGTGAGGAGACTGTCAAGGAGGCCCAAGAAATAAAACAATGAGATGCAAATCAATAGATGAATGGACGAGATGCCATGGAAACTACGGGAAATGAAGGGTTTGAGAAGACTCCACAGAAGAAGCAACAGGTGACCTGACTGTCAGAAAGGTTTTTCAGACAAGATGCAGACCAGGGCTTTAGAGCGACAATCATGTGCAAAGGAACGGAAACATAGAGAAGCAGTGCAAACGAAGGGAACCGCAAATAACAGTTTCATAGCAGCACTGTGTGGCTACAGCTCCCAAACTGCGCTTAAGGCACCCAAAGGTGCCATAGACAATCCACACGGGCTTCCTTGGGTATCTTCAATATTCATGGTGAACACAGCGACATCTGTGCGTCATGATGAGAATTACTTTCGGTGCAATATGTGCATTCTTTCTTCAAATGTTTACTTAGTTGTTAGAACATGTGTTGTTGCTGTTCAGTCGCTCAGTTGTGTCCCACTCTTTGCGACCCCATGGACCTCAGTACACCAGGCTTCCCTGTCCTTCACTATCTCCTGGAGCTTGCTCAAACTCATGTCCATTGAGTTGATAATGCCATCCAACCATCTCGTCCTCTGCCGTCCCCTTTTCCTTCTGCCCTCTATCTTTCCCAGCATCAGGGTCTTTTCCAATGTCAGCTCTTTGCATCAAGTGGCCAAAGTATTGAAGCTTCAGCTTCAGAACGAGTCCTTCCAATGAGTATTCAGGGTTGATTTCCTTTAGGATTGACTGGTTTGATCTCTTTGCGGTCCAAGGGATTCTCAAGAGTCTTCTCTAGCACCACGATTTGAAAACATCAGTTCTTTGGTGCTCAGCTTTCTTTATGGTCCAGCTCTTACATTCATACATGACTACTGGAAAAACCATAGCTTTGACTAGACAGACCTTTGTCAGCAAAGTGATGTCTCTGCTTTTTACTACACTGTCTAGGTTTGTCATAGGTTTCCTCCCAAGTAGCAAGCATCTATTAATTTCATGGCTTCAGTCACCATCCGCAGTGTTTGCCATGAAGTGAAGGGACTGGATGCCATGCTCTTCATTCCTGAATGTTGAGTTTGAAGCCAGCTTTTTCACTCTCCTTGGTGGAAGAGGAGTGGGACAAGGAGAGCATTCCCACAGGGCTCCTCATTGCAGTTAAGAAGCTTGGACTTTTTTGCTTCAAACATTGATAAGTCATAAGAGGTTTGCTGGTAGTCGGATAGCATGGTCAGTTTCTGTTTCACAAAGGTAGACTTGGCCTTGATGGGGCTGTTGGTCTGGGAGCAGCAATCCGTATAGGGAGTTACTTCAGAGTCCTAGTGAGAGAGATGGGCCTGGGCTCCGGGGCTTAAGAGTTTGGGCCTAGATACAGCCTGCTCCTTTAACATTACAAAAGTCCTGTAATACATCCAACCCTGTGATAAAAATGTTCAGTTCAGCCACTCAGTCATGTCCGACTCTCTTTGACCCCACGAATCACAGCACCCCAGGCCTCCCTGTCCATCACCATCTCCCGGAGTTCACTCAGACTCATGTCCATCGAGTCCGTGATGCCATCCAGCCATCTCATCCTTGGTCGTCCCCTTCTCCTCCTGCCCCCAATCCCTCCCAGCATCAGATTCTTTTCCAATGAGTCAACTCTTCTCATGAGGTGGCCAAAGTACTGGAGTTTCAGCTTTAGAAATGATTTCATCAAAGAATGCTTAATTACACTGTCAGTTATGAGGTTTAGTTGGAAAAAATAACTATAATAAGATCACCATTTTCTTCTGGGATAAAACATTATAAGCTGGAATTACAATTTTCAAATATATATATCAAATGCACATTTAATGATGAGTAGAATAAAGATTAGAATGAAAGCACAAATTTTAGCACAATGTCCTCTATGTTTATTTAGGTTGTCAAAAATGGTAGGATTTCCTTCTTTCTCATGGGTGGATAATATTATATTCTGAGTGTGTGTGTTCATGTTTGTATTTGTGTATATATTTATCACATCATTTTTGTGGATTCATCCATTGATGGGCAGTTAAGTCGTTCCCTTGATTATTGTGAATATTGTTGCAACAAACTTTGGAGTGCATGTATTTCATCTATCTTGTTTTTATTTCTGTTGGTTATATACACAGAAGTAGAACTGCTGGATCATACAGTAGATCTACTTTTAATATTTTGAGGATGTGTGTTCATGTTTGTATTTGTGTATATATTTATCACATCATTTTTGTGGATTCATCCATTGATGGGCAGTTAAGTCGTTCCCTTGATTATTGTGAATATTGTTGCAACAAACTTTGGAGTGCATGTATTTCATCTATCTTGTTTTTATTTCTGTTGGTTATATACACAGAAGTAGAACTGCTGGATCATACAGTAGATCTACTTTTAATATTTTGAGGAAATTTCATTTTGTTTTCAAAAAAGGTGGAACCAATTTACATTCCCATAGCCAGTGTAAAAGCATTCACTTTTCTTAACATTCTCATTAATACTTTTCTCTTCTTGGTGTACATGTTCTAACTCTGATTTGCATTTCCCTGATAATTAGTGGTACTGATAACTGGTGGCCATTGGACGTCCTTTTGAAAAATGTCTGTTTTGTTTATCTGTCTATTCTTTAATTGATTTTTTGCTGCTGTGAAGTTTTGTGAGTGCTATATATATTTTGGACCTTAGTTCCTCACTCAGTATGTAATTGTGAAGTTTTTCTCCCATTCTGTAGTTTGTGTTTTCATGTTGTTGATTGTTTCCTTTGTTGTGCAGAAGCTTTTAAGTTTGATGCAGTGCCACTTGTTGATTTTTTTTTAATGTCATATTCAAAAACAATCACTTTCAAGACTACTGTTAAGGAAGATCATCTCTACATTTTCTTTAAAAGTATTATGGTACCTGGTGTTATGCTTAAGTCTTTGATAAATCTGAAGTAATATTTTAAGAGTGTAAGATAGGGGTCTCATTTCATTTTTTTGCCTATGTTTACTCAAATTTTTCAGAGGTAAAAGAAGTGATTATTCTTTCCCTATTGGGTATCTTGGCTCTTTTGTTGAATTTTAGTTTGCTATATATATAGGGATTTTTTTCTAGATCCTGTATTATGCTTCACAGGTATGTTTGCATTTATAGGCCAGTACCACATTGCTTTAAATGCTATCCCTTTGTACCATAGCAAAGTAGATGTACTTCCCTTGGGGCTCAGCTGGTGAAGAATCTGCCTTCAAGGCTAGAGACCCGGGTTTGATCCCTGGGTTGGGAAGATCCCCTGGAGAAGGAAATGGCAAGCCACTCCAGTATTCTTGCCTGGAAAATCCCATGGATGGAGGAACCTGGCTGGCTATATTCCATGGAGTCACAAGAGTCGGACACAACTGAGCGACTTTAATTTTGTACTATAATTTGAAATTTGGACGTGTGATGCCTTTGTCTTTGGGTAGCATGGATAATAAATATCCTGATCCATGAACATAGGATATCTTTCCATTTATTTATGTTTTCCTCTATTTCTTTCAACAAAGTCTTAGAGTTATCACTGTAAAGATCTCTCATTTTACTGGTTACATTTCTAATTATTTTCTTGTTTTTAGTCCTATTGTAAATGAGTAGCTTTTCCATTAATAGTACATACAAATGTAGCTGATTTCTCTGTATTGATTTTACATCTTGCAACTTTACTGAATTTGTTGATTAGCTCAGTTTTGTGGTTAAATCTATTTTTTTCTGTGCTAAAATCTATGCCACCTGCCAAAAATGACAAGTTTACTTCTTTCTTTCTGTTTGCTTACATGTGTGCTCTAGTACCCAGTTGTGTCTGACTTTGCAACACTCTGAACTATAGCCCCCGCCCCCAGCCTCCTCTGTCCGTGGAATTTTCCAGGCTATAGTACTGGTATGTGTTACCATTTTCACTTCCAGGGAATCTTCCCGACCCAGGGATTGAACCCATGTTTCCTATATCTACTGCATTGGCAGGCAGATTCTTTACCACTGAGAAGCCCTCCTTTCTGATTAAGAAGCCTTTTATTCTTTGTTTTGCCAAGTTACTGCAACTAGGATTTCTAGTACAATGTTGAATCAGTGTAAGAGTGGCATCCTTTTCTTGTTCCTGGTCTTACATAAAAAGCTTTCGAGTTTTCACTGTTGAGGATAATATTAGCTTTGAGTGTATATATATATATAGCCTTTATTGCATTGAGGTGTGTTCCCTCTATACCTAAAAAATGAGAGTTTCTATAATGAAAGAATGCTACACCTTTTCAAATGCTTTTCTATTGATTTTTTGTATATCTGTGAAATGACCAAGTTATTTTACATTTCATTCTATTATTGCAATGTATTACAAATATTTTGGGATAATTTGGACCATATTATATCCCAGAGAATTATTCCATTGGTGATGGCATATAATCTTTTAAATGTACTCTTAAATTCAGTTTGCTGATATTTGAGTGATAATCTTTACATACACATTCAGTCTGGATATTCGCCTGTAGTTTTTTTCCTGTAATATGCTTATCTATTTGGTATCAAGGTAATGCTAGTCTTGTAGAATGAGTTTGAAAAGGTTCCCTCCAACCCCTTAATTTTTGGGAAGATTTTGCTGAAGAAATAACATTCAGTTCAGTTCAGTTCAGTTCTGTCACTCAGTCATGTCCGACTCTTTGCGACCCCATGAATCACAGCACGCCAGACCATTCCTGTTCATCACCATCTCCCGGAGTTCACTCAGACTCACGTCCATTGAGTTTGTGATGCCATTCAGCCATCTCATCCTCGGTCGTCCCCTTCTCCTGCCCCCAATCCTTCCCAGCATCAGAGTCTTTGCTAATGAGTCAACTCTTTGCATGAAGTGGCAAAGTACTGGAGTATCAGCTTTAGTATCATTCCTTCCAAAGAAATCCCAGGGTTGATCTCCATCGGAATGGACTGGTTGGATCTCCTTGCAGTCCAAGGGATTCTCAAGAGTCTTCTCCAACACCACAGTTCAAAAGCATCAATTCTTCGGCGCTCAGCCTCCTTCACAGTCCAACTCTCACATCCATACATGACCACAGGAAAAACCATAGCCTTGACTAGACGGACCTTAGTCAGCAAAGTAATGTCTCTGTTTTTGAATATACTATCTAGTTGGTCATAACTTTTCTTCCAAGGAGTAAGCGTCTTTTAATTTCATGGCTGCAGTCACCATCTGCAGTGATTTTAGAGTCCAAAAAATTAAAGTCTGACACTGTTTCCCCATCTATTTTCCATGAAGTGATGAGACCGGACACCATGATCTTCTTTTTCTACATGTTGAGCTTTAAGCCAACTTTTTCACTTTCTTCTTTCACTTTCATCAAGAGGCTTTTTAGTTCCTCTTCACTTTTTGCGATAAGGGTGGTGTCATCTGCATATCTAGGTTACTCATATTTCTCCCAGCAATCTTGATTCCAGCTTGTGTTTCTTCCAGGCGAGTGTTTTTCATGATGTACTCTGCATATAAGTTAAATAAGCAGGGTGACAATATACAGCCTTGACATACTCCTTTTCCTATTTAGAACCAGTCTGTTGTTCCATGTCCAATTCTAACTGTTGCTTCCTGACCTGCATATAGGTTTCTCAAGAGTCAGATCAGGTGGTCTGGCATTCCCATCTCTTTCATAATTTTCCACAGTTTATTGTGATCCAGAGAGTCAAAGGCTTTGGCATAGTCGATAAAGCAGAAATAGATGTTTTTCTGGAACTCTATTGCTTTTTCCATCATCCAGCGGATGTTGGCAATTTGATCTCTGGTTCCTCTGCATTTTCCAAAACCAGCTTGGACATCAGGAAGTTCACGGTTCACATATTGCTAAAGCCTGGCTTGGAGAATTTTGAGAATTGGTTTACTAGCTTGTGAGATGAGTGCAACTGTGTGGTAATTTGAACATTCTTTGACGTTGCCTTTCTTTGGGATTGGAGTGAAAACTGAGCTTTTCCAGTCCTGTGGCCACTGCTGAGTTTTCCAAATTTGCTGGCATATTGAGTGCAGCACTTTCACAGCATCATCTTTCAGGATTTGAAATAG
>SJYC01118451.1:0-52995 GCA_006408675.1 Madoqua kirkii | reverse complement strand
CAGACAGCCATTTTGCTTTTTTGCATTTCTTTTCCATGGGGATGGTCTTGATCCCTGTCTCCTGTACAATGTCACGAACCTCATTCCATAGTTCATCAGGCACTCTATCTATCAGATCTAGGCCCTTAAATCTATTTCTCACTTCCACTGTATAATCATAAGGGATTTGATTTAGGTCATACCTGAATGGTCTAGCAGTTTCCCCTACTTTCTTCAATTTGAGTCTGAATTTGGTAATAAGGAGTTCATGATCTGAGCCACAGTCAGCTCCTGGTCTTGTTTTTGTTGATTGTATAGAGCTTCTCCATCTTTGGCTGCAAAGAATATAATCAATCTTATTTCGGTGTTGACCATCTGGTGATGTCCATGTGTAGAGTCTTCTCTTGTGTTGTTGGAAGAGGGTGTTTGCTATGACCAGTGCGTTTTCTTGGCAAAACTCTATTAGTCTTTGCCCTGCTTCATTCTGTATTCCAAGGCCAAATTTGCCTGTTACTCTAGGTGTTTCTTGACTTCCTACTTTATCATTCCAGTCCCCTATAATGAAAAGGACATCTTTTTTGGGTGTTAGTTCTAAAAGGTCTTGTAAGTCTTCATAAAACCGTTCAACTTCA
Organism: Madoqua kirkii; assembly: GCA_006408675.1. Taxonomy (NCBI): domain Eukaryota; kingdom Metazoa; phylum Chordata; class Mammalia; order Artiodactyla; family Bovidae; genus Madoqua; species Madoqua kirkii. Next base: position 52,384 of record SJYC01118451.1, on the reverse strand, counting down.
GCTTCTTCAGCATTACTGGTTGGGGCACAGACTTGGATAACTGTGATTGAATGGTTTGCCTTGGAGAGGAACAGAGATCATTCTGTTGTTTTTGAGATTGCATCCAAGTACTGCATTTTGGACTCTTTTGTTGACCATGATGGCTACTCCATTTCTTCTGAGGGATTCCTGCCTGCAGTAGTAAATATAACAGTCATCTGAGTTAAATTCACCCATTCCAATCCATTTTAGTTTGCTGATTCCTAGTCGACATTCACCCTTGCCATCTCTTGTTTGACCACTTCCAATTTGCCTTGATTCATGGACCTGACATTCCAGGTTCCTCTGCAATATTGCTCTTTACAGCTTTGGACCTTGCTTCTATCACCAGTCACATCTACAGCTGGGTATTGTTTTTGCTTTGGCTCCATCCCTTCATTCTTTCTGGAGTTATTTCTCCACTGATCTCCAGTAGCATATTGGGCACCTAATGACCTGGGGAGTTCCTCTTTTGGTATCCTATCATTTTGCCTTTTCATACAAATGTTAGACATCAATATTAGAAAAAGACCAGATCCTTGCATTTAAACCAGTCACAACCAAGTAAAAATGTAGTCAAGAAAAGAACTATGTTAATGGAGTACTGCTAGAAGTTAACCTGGCAAGATACAAAGAAGGAAGACTGATCCCGGGAGGCAGGGAACCAGCATGTGCAAAGGCCCCCGTGGATGTGAGAGGTGATGGAGAGTGTTAGGAAGAAAGGCTGATCATTGGTGCTGGCTCTCGAGTGGTGGGCAATAGGGAGGGATGAGGCCAGAAGCAAGGCAGGGGCCGGGCTGTTTGCGCAATGTGCGCAGGACTGAAGGCTGCGCAATGTGTGCAGGACTCCCAAAGTCTTCCATGGAGACAAACCACTGAAGGAGCTACAATCAGACTGGCATTTTTTTTTTTTAACCACAACGAGAGGCACACAGGATTTTAAGTTCCCTGACCAAGGATCGGACCCAAGTCCCCTGCAGTGGAAATGCAGTCTTAACCCCCTGGACCCCCAGGCAAGTCCCCAGACTTGCATTTTATAAAGCCCTGGTGGATAAACAGAATCAGGGCCCATGTGCAGATAAGCAGCTGGTCAGGAAGACGAGTCAGAGGGGTGGAGGCATACATCTGAGTGCAGTGTCCAATGTCTAGCTGGGAAGCAAAGAACCAGAGAGTCCACCAGTGTCTGAGGGCAGGAGAGAAGAGCCGATCTGGCTCCAAGCATTGCAGAGAGGGAAAAGGTTGACTCAGTCCTTGTGGCTCTGAAGAGCTCTGTGAGGTCAGGGTCTGCCCGTGGGCACCAGCACCCTGAGGCTTTCCTGGGCAGGTAATGTATACCCTGATCTCAGTTGTAGGAAGTAGCCAGAAGAAAGCAGCTCTCGACTCCAGGGACCTATGTCTGTCACTGGCTCCTCGAGAAAAGCGTCCCCAGCAACTTGAGTGGGCTCCGCCTCTCTTCTAACTCAAGCCTGCCTTGTTCTAATGACAGATTCAGGTTGCTAATGAGAAAGGGCAGGATGCTCCGCTGAGCCAAGCTGGAAAGGAGCCGCAGGACTGCGAGGCTATGGTTTCTCTGCAGGACTGTGGGCCACCCAGCCCGCCTGGGACCCACTGCCAGCCTTGGATGCCTGCTTAGCTCCCTTGGAACATTTTAGAGACTGATCACTCACGTGGGATCTCCAGCATTCAACACTCACTCTTTCCCACTGAGCTGCCCACCACCTTCTCATCCACAGTCCAGGTCAGAGGTTAGACTGAAGGCCAGGAGGACAGTTCCAAGGAGTCATCTGATGCTTGCTGTTTAGCAGTTGTCAGATGCTAGAGGCCTGTATCTTTGGAAAAGACCCTGATGCTGGGAAAGATTAAGGGCCTGAGGAGAGGGGACGACAGAGGATGAGAAGGTTGGATGGCATCACTGATTCAAGGGGACATGAGTCTGAGCAAACTCAGAGAGATGGTGAAGGACAGGGAAGCCTGGCAGGCTGCAGTCCATGGGGCTGCAGAAAGCTGGACATGACTGAGCAACTGAACACCAACAAAAGAGGCCCCCATCAGTTCTCCAGTCTCTACCTGGAAGCCTGAAGTCTCCAGCAGTGCATTCAGGTTCTTTGTGCTGAAGCGAGGGAAGGGAGTGGCATGTCACCTGACCTTCCGGGCCGCTTCTCACCCAGCTTCCTCACTTCCTACAAAGTGACACCAGCAGTCACCCAACCCCCACGAGCAGGGGCCTTCACACCTGATTGGGAGGTTATCACGGCCAGCATTTGCCTAAAACCTTACTACAGACAAAGCCTTCTCTTGTTTCTCATTTGACCCTCATAACAGCCTCTTTATCCAGGAAATTAGCTCAGGAAGGTTGTGGTTTGCTCAAGGTGACACAGCTGTTAAATCACAAGGACACGGCCTTGAACCTGAGTTCTGACAGCTGCACCACTGCCAACACCCACCTCGGCTCTTGACAAGACAAACCTCTTTTTTTTTCTTATTACAAAAGCACTCACTGTAAACTAGCGGAACATTAAAGAGATTTGTTTGTTATTCAGTCGCTAAGTCATGTCAGACTCTTTTTGTGACCCCACGGACTGTAGCCCACCAGGCTTCTCTGTCCATGGGATCCTCCAGCTGAGGAAACTGGAGTGGGTTGCCATGCCCTCCTCTAGGGGATCTTCCTGACTCAGGGCCTGATCCTATGTTTCCTGCACTGGCAGGCAGATTCTTTATCAATGCACCACCTGAGAAGCCGCTAGTAAAGATACACAATGTGAAAAGTAAAAGTCCCCATAATATGCACCGTTAGCTAATACATCTTTCTCCAGAGTTTTTCCAGGGATACTGTTAACATACATGAGCCTAGTGCCTGAGAGTTTGTGCTCAATATGTGCTTGTTGAATGAGCTAACTATCAAATGGACTATTATTTATTTCCCCAACTGTAAGTACTATTTCCCAATGTGCTTTTCCATTCAGCTGTTGACTTAGACATCTTTTCATACTGATGCTTGTAGGTACCTCCTGATCAACCACCCTTTATAGCCCAGCCACCCTGGACGGGGGCAGGCCTTCTGGAACAGAGCCAGGCAGCCCACAGGCTAAGAGCAGCAGTCCACCAGGCCTCGATTCCCAGAAGGCAACTGTGAACTATTTTGGTTGAGGCGACTGGTCAGTTTTAGACGACAGAGGATGAGAAGGTTGGATGGCATCACTGATTCAGGGGGACATGAGTCTGAGCAAACTCAGAGAGATGGTGAAGGACAGGGAAGCCTGGCAGGCTGCAGTCCATGGGGCTGCAGAAAGCTGGACATGACTGAGCAACTGAACACCAACAAAAGAGGCCCCCATCAGTTCTCCAGTCTCTACCTGGAAGCCTGAAGTCTCCAGCAGTGCATTCAGGTTCTTTGTGCTGAAGCGAGGGAAGGGAGTGGCATGTCACCTGACCTTCCGGGCCGCTTCTCACCCAGCTTCCTCACTTCCTACAAAGTGACACCAGCAGTCACCCAACCCCCACGAGCAGGGGCCTTCACACCTGATTGGGAGGTTATCACGGCCAGCATTTGCCTAAAACCTTACTACAGACAAAGCCTTCTCTTGTTTCTCATTTGACCCTCATAACAGCCTCTTTATCCAGGAAATTAGCTCAGGAAGGTTGTGGTTTGCTCAAGGTGACACAGCTGTTAAATCACAAGGACACGGCCTTGAACCTGAGTTCTGACAGCTGCACCACTGCCAACACCCACCTCGGCTCTTGACAAGACAAACCTCTTTTTTTTTCTTATTACAAAAGCACTCACTGTAAACTAGCGGAACATTAAAGAGATTTGTTTGTTATTCAGTCGCTAAGTCATGTCAGACTCTTTTTGTGACCCCACGGACTGTAGCCCACCAGGCTTCTCTGTCCATGGGATCCTCCAGCTGAGGAAACTGGAGTGGGTTGCCATGCCCTCCTCTAGGGGATCTTCCTGACTCAGGGCCTGATCCTATGTTTCCTGCACTGGCAGGCAGATTCTTTATCAATGCACCACCTGAGAAGCCGCTAGTAAAGATACACAATGTGAAAAGTAAAAGTCCCCATAATATGCACCGTTAGCTAATACATCTTTCTCCAGAGTTTTTCCAGGGATACTGTTAACATACATGAGCCTAGTGCCTGAGAGTTTGTGCTCAATATGTGCTTGTTGAATGAGCTAACTATCAAATGGACTATTATTTATTTCCCCAACTGTAAGTACTATTTCCCAATGTGCTTTTCCATTCAGCTGTTGACTTAGACATCTTTTCATACTGATGCTTGTAGGTACCTCCTGATCAACCACCCTTTATAGCCCAGCCACCCTGGACGGGGGCAGGCCTTCTGGAACAGAGCCAGGCAGCCCACAGGCTAAGAGCAGCAGTCCACCAGGCCTCGATTCCCAGAAGGCAACTGTGAACTATTTTGGTTGAGGCGACTGGTCAGTTTTAAAAAAAAAAAAAAAAGAAAACAACTAATTAAACAAGTCAAACAAGCATTATTTTTGCCTGCACAATACTTCACTGATTGCCTAAATTTTCTTTTCCACCAGGTGCTTCAGAGTTGAGTAAGAACATTATGTGCCTAAATAAGTATAAATGAGTAACTGGCTAAGAATTTTTTGCCCCTCAAAGTGACGATCCAAACATTTCAATTAGAAGGGAGCAAGAAGTCACCTTCGTAATTGGGCTAGGGTGGAGGGTTGTTTCTGGGACATTAAACAAGAAGCTGCTTTGACTTTCCACCTTTAAAAGACATAGTCTGTACAACTAGAAGCCTGGTGCTCACACACTGGCTCGGCCTGGGGAAGAAGTGCCGCTGGTATAGACGATGGCAAGGTCATGGCCACAGGTTCAGGCTCTGGCAGCCATCAGATTGGGATCAGACCCCTATCTTGGGCAATTACTTAACATCTCTAACATCTCTTAACATCTCTTGTCAGTTTTCTATTCTGACAAGTGGGTATAGTAACTATCCCATCCATTTCCTATGAAGATTAAATGAAATCCTACAGGCAGTGCAGGCTTCCCTGGTGGCTCAGAGGTTAAAGCATCTGCCTCCAGTGCGGGAGACCCAGGTTCGATCCCTGGATCAGGAAGATCCCCTGGAAAAGGAAATGGCAACCCACTCCAGTATTCTTGCCTGGAGAATCCCGTGGACGGAGGAGCCTGGTGGGCTACAGTCCACAGGGTCGCAAAGAGTTGGACACGACTGAACAATTTCACTACCTACAGGCAATGCACTCAGAACATAGCTGGTAGGTAGTAAGCACTCAATATACACTAACAATTGTGCTTATCAAAGATTCTGAGAAGGGTCTTCAAGTCATTCAAATACTTCACTGACAAATACTTCCACTGTTAACAGGATGTTTTTCCAAGCCCTATAGTTGTTCAGTCGCTAAGTCATGTCTGACCCTTTGCAGCCTCATGAACTTTAGCATGTCAGGCTTCCCTGTCTTTCACCATCTGCTGGAGTTTGCTCAAACTAATTTCCATTGAATCAGTGATGCCATCCAACCATCTCATCCTCTGTCATCCCCTTCTACTCTTGCCTTCAATCCATCTCAGCATCAGGATCTTTTCCAATGAGTTGGCTCTTCACATCAGGTGGCCAAAGGATTGGACCTTCAGCTTTAGCATCAGTCCTTCCACTGAATATTCAGGGTTGATTTCCTTTAGAACTGACTGGTTTGATCTCTATGCCCTATAGAAAGTAGACTTAAAATTCACAGACCATTATTTAACTTCCTTTTTAAGTCATAAGTACTACAGGATTTAGAGCAGAACAAACTGCTGAGATTGTGTGGTTTTACTCCCATGTTTCAGGAGCAAGGAACCTGAAATGCAGAATTTCCAGAGTCCGCCTGTAAGGCTCATATGAGTAAGCAGTGGAGCTGGGTGATCCTGGATCCTGACCCTAGGGCACGTGGCTTTGCAGTATTCCACCCCCTCAGGGCTTCTTGGTGGCTCAGATGGTAAAGACTCTGCCTGCAATGCAGGACACCTAGATTGGGAAGATCCCTGGAGAAGGGACTGGCTATCTACTCCTGTGTTCTTGCCTGGAGAATCTCATGGACAGAGGAGCCTGGTGGGCTACAGTCCAAGAGGTCACAGAGAGTCAGACACAGCTGAGCCTCTAACATTTTCACACTGCCTCAGGAGGCAGTAACATGTGGCCATACATTCATACCAGCATACAAAACTGAGATCAGACTCTCTCTCTCTCTCTTTTTAAGTGTTTATTCATTTGTCTTTGTTGGGTCCTAGTCGTGACATGCTTCGTTGAAGCATCAGGACAGAGCATGGGGCTCAGCAGTTGCAGTTCATGGGCTTACTTGCCCTAAAGGATGTGAGGTCTAGTCTCCTTGCCAAGGATCAAATGCATGTCCCCCGCATTGGAAGGCAGATTCTTAACTGCTGGACCATCGGGGAAGCCTCTGAGATCAGAGCTTCTTGGGGAAGTATGTTTTGAGAGGCAGAATGGCATTAGGTAGTCATAAGGTTGAAAAGGAAAAGGAATACCTCACAATATTTGGGACTTCTGGATTACAAACGATAGAAACACTGCTCAAGCCCAGCTCAAAAGTGCAAGCTAATTTAAGCTTGAAAGATGCAAGGAACACTGCAGGAAGCATAGCTTGACCGGGAGTTTTTGCCAGCATGTGGTTCAGAGATGGCCACTGACTGTTCTGGGTTCATAAATTCCTAGTTAAGCACCTTCAGGAGAAAAACAGAGCTTTCTTCAAGCAGCCTCCAAGTGTACTTACACATACACCCAGTGAAGGATTCTGACTGGTCCTGACTCAGTCATGCACCCACCCTCGGGACCAGTCACTGTTGTCAAGGAGATGAGATACCGTAATCAGCCATGCCTGATGGTGAGTCCACCCCCATGACCAGAAGGGCAGGCTCTGTTATCGACAGCTCCTCCAGAACTGGTAGAATGCAGGAGGGTGCTTCCTCAAGGAGGGCTGGGCAGACAAAAAAAGGGCAGACTTCCAAAAGGAAAAACAAACTTCACTTAAATGTTTCTCTGATCAAGATCTTTCCAGGAGCTCCTCAAGTTACAGATGAGTGTTAGTATAAATATAAATCCATAAGATTACACAATTTACATGTAAAATGGGGCCAGTTTTCTCACGAGGTTCATAAACCAGCTCTGAAGCAATTCTAAAGAAATGGTGACAGAATTGTTTTTAGCATTAGCAACATTACTAGAAAAAAGCTCAAAGGCTCCCAAGGTGCCCACTTGGAAGGACAACTTTCATTTGAATGTAGAAGTATTATTTGGGGGTTTTTTTCCTTTGAAAATCCAGATTATATGGACATGAGTTTGAGTAGGCTCTGGGAGTTGGTGATGGACAGGGAAGCCTGGCATGCTGCAGTCCACAGGGTCGCAAAGAGTCAGACACGACTGAGCGACTGAACTGACTGATATAAAATTATTTTGGTAATAACTAAATCAATACAAATGAATTGTTACCAAAATAGGTGTGTATCTCAATGTAAATGCTTTCATTTTAGTACTAAGAGTTTAGGGAAATGAGAATCACAGTGTGAGCTTTAGTTAAATCTAAAGTAGTGTTTTTAACACGGGGTTTGTGGGTCCCCCAATCTGGTTACTGTCAATCAGTTGTCAGTACTGGTTGCTGGAGAGCTTATTAAAGTTAGAAGGGACCGGGTCCCATCCCAGAGATGCTGGTCAAGAGGTCAGGCATCACTACTTTTTGAATGCTTAGCCAGTGCTTTTGACCAGTCCTTGAGGCTGAAACCATTGCCCTAGAGCAGCATTTCTCGAATTGTGGGAGCAGTCACAATCCGGAGAGCCTGTTCAGGTGCAGATTTCTAGGCACCCCCCAGCCTACTAGATCTGCTCTGGGGAGGAGCAGAGCTGTGGCTACAGTTTAAGTGCCCAAGTGACTTTTAAACATTTGAATTTTTCGAGATAATTATAGATTTACAGGAAGTTGCAAAAAGAAATGTACAAAAAGATCCTGTATACTCTGACCCTGTTTCCGCCAATGGTTACCCCTTGCATAACCACAGTACACTATCAAAACCAGGAAATTAACATTGATACCCTCCATAATGGGCTTCCCAAGTGGCTCAGTGGGTAAAGAATCAGCCTGCAATGCAAGAGACGCAGGTTCAATCCCTGGGTTGGGAAGATTCCCTGGAGGAGGGCATGGTAACCCACTCCAGTATCCTTGCCTGGAGAATCCCAAGGCCGAGGGAGCCTGGCAGGCTGCAGTCCATAGGATCACAAAGAGCTGGACACAACTGAAGCAACGAGCACACAGCATGATCTATAATGCTTATTTAAATTTTATCAGACGTTCAAGCCTTTGTGTGTGTGTGTGTGTGTGTGTGTAGAATCCTCTGAAGTTTTATCAGATGTGTAGGTTTGTGTAACCACAACTGTACATTAAGATACAAAGCCGATCACTAACCTTTTTGTGCTAACTTTTACAGTCACTCCACCCCATCACACCCGGTGCATCCCTAGAGTTTAGAATCTACTCATCTCTTTTCCTTTAGAAACAACTAGTCTCACTGCTGTTTCAAAACATACAAATGAAATCATATAATATGTAACCTTTCTAGACTGGCTGTTTTCATTTCAGGCTTCGAAGAATCCCTCAAATTTCATTTAAAAATGCTGTGAATGGGAAATGTCTTAGGGAAATGTCCACAGTTTTTTTTTTACCAGTTTCTCAAAAAAAATTCTATGACACGCCTCATAAAGTTTGTAAAAGCATTGGTTCATGGTTTTATTGGGTTATTTCTGGTCTTCTTGGCTAAAATCAATTAAAAAAAAAACTAGTGAATATTTTTTCTTCTACCACATCTGTTGAATTCCTGTGTCCCAAAGATTTCTCTAACAGTTTGGGAAATACGATCACTCAGATGAATATTTCTGAGTGCCTGACTTGTGCCAGACAAATTTATTTTTTCCCTAGTTAGTAAGAAGGGGAAGAGTTAAAACATTAAAGACACTTTTTGCTTATGAAAAGTTCTAAGTAACTGAGAAATCAGAGCAAACTTCGCTGCTTTCATGCCATGTGACTTGAACGGTTCTGCTCTTTACTGCTCTGAACTGGATGTGCCAGTGATCAAATAACATCCTGAAAAATAATCCCATGCACTGAAAACACGGCATTATGCGGTGGGGCTGCTTGTCATCACTCTGGTTGGCTTTATACGGTTGCTAGTCAAGCGCTCATAGCTCCTCCAGGCACGCTTCTCCCTGGGCAATTGCCGAACTGATTCCTCTGCTTGCCACACCCTCACTCCCCTTTGCCACCCACCTATCTGGACTAACTCTCGCCCATCCTTTGAAACTCACTTCAGGAAGTACCACCTCTAGGAAGGCTTCATTCTCACTTCTCCAGGCTTTCAGTGGGGTGTACCCAACGTCACCCATGCTTGCCAGGTGTCACAGTGGATGGTGATTACTTAATTGCCACTGCCACCAGGCTCTGAGACCCTTGAAGCTATGACTGGGTCTTGGATGCTTTTAGGCTCCGCTGAACTTCAATAAATAGCAAGACTTATTTAATAAATAAACAGCAGTATGTCCTTAAACAGCTTTCTGTTGGCATTCACCACCACTGCTGATTGGCTGAGACTTTCCTCCATTTTTTTTTTTTTAAGATTTTTTTTGATGTGGATCATTTTCAAAATCTTTATTGAATTTGTTACAATATTGCCTCTGTTTGATGTTTTGGGTTTTTGGCCCTGAGGCTTGTGTGATCTTAGCCTCCCCAACAAGGGATTGAACCATATGCTCTGCACTGGAAGGCTAAGCCTTAACCACTGGACCACCAGGGAAGTCCCTATTTCTTCATTAGTGTCATAGTATCTCCAAGCACCTTCACATGTAGGTTAGCACCCAGGCGTTCAGTTGTTCCCCAGCAGGTTTACTCGTCCCTGAATTCTCATCAAGGTTTGTTAATGCACTGTAGGCTTTTGCCCAAGAAACAGGATATACAAGTCACTGATCTCTTGCTAGAATGCTTGTCTCCCCAATTTTGGAAAATAGGGATAACACTGACCTGTTCCATTTTCCTTCTTGGTTTTACTCCTGGATCCTATAAATTCTTTATTATTATGTTTAAACTTACAGATCTGTCTTTCCTATCAAGGGGGGTGAGTTTCCTGGGGCTAAAGGCTGTCTCTTATTCATCCCAGAGTCTCCAGGGACTGGTACCAGGTGGGATTCCATAAACAATTTTGGAAAATAGGGACAACACTGACCTGTTCCATTTTCCTTCTTGGTTTTACTCCTGGATCCTATAAATTCTTTATTATTATGTTTAAACTTACAGATCTGTCTTTCCTATCAAGGGGGGTGAGTTTCCTGGGGCTAAAGGCTGTCTCTTATTCATCCCAGAGTCTCCAGGGACTGGTACCAGGTGGGATTCCATAAATGTTCGTGGAATGAAGTTTGGTGTTAGGTCATCAGAGCCCTGCTGTTCCTCACGCTTAGTACAGAATTTCCTTATCTTCTCCACACCTTTACTCCCTATTTATCCTTTATCCCTGATTCTAAGCCACTGTGAATTCTTTATGGAAAGGAGAAGAGAGCAGATAAATACAACATTTATCATTTTAAAGTAATTTTAAATTAAACATTTTAAACTAATTCTCTTATTCCTCCCAGGTACTATCTTGGTCGTCGGATGTTTATTGTTATCTCTGAGCCAGACATGATTGAGCAGGTGTTGGTTGAGAAGTTCAGTAACTTTACCAACAGAATGGTATGTAATTTTCTTTCTGCATATGGATGGAAGGGGAATCCTTCTAAGATGCAAGGACCACACATCACATATAACAGGGACGTGATTGGGCCTCTTACAGGGTTTAGATCAGTTCAACTCAAAACCAAGTTCCCCAGTGAATTCGAGTTTTCAAAAGGGATGGACTGTTACAAAAGAATAGCGTTTACATTTTAAAAATGCTTCAAGAAAGCGAAAGCTCAAGAGAAATGGTAGCTGATAAAAATGCTGAAACTGGGAGGGTTTTTAAAGCTGTGTTCAAAGCTAAAGGAATCCAGAGAGCATAGGTCAAGCATCTGAGGAAGACCAAGGAAGGTTAATAAATATCAGAGGGAAAGTAACATTTCAAGACTCCCGTGCTTACATCTTTCCCAGAGAGTATCAACGTCTTAAGACTGGAAAATGAAGACAAGTAACATGACGAGGGAAATTCATCCCCAAGTAACAAGTCTATAACCCACTAAAGGAGGTATATATTCCATCTTTTTTTTGGCAAAGTACATATCTTACTGTTTGTCTTTGATGAGAAAGGCCAAAGAATGGAAGAGATGACAGAAAACAGCACAGGTCAGGGCTGTCCATATTTTCAAAAAATGAGGAAATAAGAATCCTAACAGAGATGGTCAACAGCCTTCATGCTGATTTTTGGAAAATAGTCTAAAGTGAATGAATAAACAGTTGCTTGTGAAAATTCAGAGAATCTCTATGTGCCAATCATTTTGTGTGTGTGTGTGTGTGTTTTGTCAAATTAAACTCATCTACCATTCTTATAGGAAGAGTAAGCAATGTATTCACTCTTTTGTTGGTTATTTGACCAACCTTTGCACACGTGTGATGTATACCAGGCACTGTCTAGGTACCGATTGGAAAGAGATAGAAAACTCAGTATTGTCCTCGAGGAGCTCATAGTCTAAAGACAGAGGCAGAGAGGAAGGAAACCAGTATAATACAGAATGGTGAGCATGGAAAACACTGCTCTACCAGAATGGGAAAAGGGAAACGCTTGTTAGAGGTGAGCTGGCCGAGACTGTCTTCTTAAAGAAACTGCAGCACCCGCCTGCATTCTGTGCCAGCTGAGCTGTCCAGAGTGTTTCTTCACATTAAATTTCACAGAAATGTATGAGACGGGTACAGTTATCATCTGTGTTTTATGGACAAAGAAATAAGACTCAGGTTATTGGAGGAAGACTAATAGAATCCATGTGCCATCTCCCAACTCAAGTCCAGGGCTTTTTCTGCCATTATTGTACCAGCTGCCTAGATGATGTTTCTGGATTGTCAAAGTTTCACAGAGTAATTGGTTACTTGCCCCAAACACATTCACCTTCCAGTCCCAGAGCATCATGTCCAATTGCTATTAACAACAGAGTCCTCCACCTTTACTACATCTGCCCAAACCCTTGGTGTTCTTCCAGGCTCTCCTCAGGTTCTTTCTCCCCCATAAAACCTTCCCTATTTCAACTCTCATTTACTATTCCCCCTCTCTTAACGCTAACAGCTTTGATCATCTGCATCAGTGGTACCCAACCTTTTTGGCACTGGGGACTGGTTTCATGGAGGCTAATTTTTTCAACAGGCTTGGTGTGGGGAATAATTTCAGAATGATTCAAGCACATCAGTTTTATCGTGCACTTTATTTCTACTATTATTACGTCAGCTCCACCTCAGATCATCAGGCATTAGATCCCAGAGGCTGGGCGCCCCTGAACTATGTCACTCCCATCATTCTCACAGTCATTCCCATTGTGCCTTCGACTATTTACTGTAAGTGAATGCATGACTTTCACCCTAACTTGATTAACTTTAAGCTTATCCTTCCACTTTATACCCCAGGGCCCAACCACATAATGACTCCTCAGTATCCAATATACCCTTGTTCAAACTGAATTGACTCTCCATCAACTTAACATTCTCCCCGGGTGATTGAGGTAGTACTTGGAGATTCAATACACACTCTTCCTCTTATAAGTCATTCACAAACATGTAAGAAGATCCATCAAGGATTAGATCTCTAGGAAACCCCAATGTTTATAGTTTTCCATCTAGAAATATATCTACTTATCTTCAGTTAGTTTATGGTCTTTAAGCCAACCCCATATTCATGATAAAAACAATCCTTAGTGACTCAATTTTTAGAAGACCATCTTTAGAGTGGGATTTTCTCATAGGTTTTGAAAGTCAAATTAAATCGGGCTCTGCGGTTCCCTCTTATCCATATGCTTATGTATCTGCTCAAAGAACTCAAGAAGATTAGCAAGATGTGATTTCTTCTTCCTGACACCATGCCGCCTCCCCTCTAATAAGCCATGTTTACTTGAGTGTTCAGCGATTCAGTTTTATTACACATTCATTCAGTAAACACTAAATGCTTACTCCATGCAAGCCTCTACCAAATGGTCCCTTGTGATACAGAAAAACCTCCACATATTAGTTTGATGCATTAAGTGAAAAGGAACTTAAATAACGCATGGTTTCATTTTCCAACTGTGAGAAGCCGTCTCTGCTCACAGTCCAGGCTTGACTTATGCGTACCCATGACAGCCTGGTGGAGAGGCGGGGATGGGTTCACCTTTGAACTCGGATGTTGGCTGTAGGCATCCCAGGAGGGACTAAATAGGGCACATTTGGCTGGAGGTGGGGTGCCACCATGGGGAACTCCTTGACATAAGTCAGTACTGAGCATATATTTGAATTAAAAAACTGTTCAATGATATGTTTTTTTTCTCCAGTTTAAGAACACAGAGCTGAACAAACTCTATAGGTTGGACCCAGGGTGGCAGCTACTATTTCGCATTTTCCAATTCACGTTTTCAAGGCACTCAGTGGAATGTGACTGCTCTCTCCTGCCTGTTCCAAATGGACCCCTTGGGCCTCTCTTTCGCTCTCAGCACTTCCTCCAGTTGCTTCCGGATGGGTGCAACCACACTTTATTGTTAAACCCCAATCATTCTCTTTAACATATACAGAACTTCAGTTTTCCCAGCACTTCTGGTCCTGGTTATTTTTATGCAGATATTTTTATGTAGTTCCTCGTGGCTATCAGGTACTTGGTGAAGCCGTGGGGCAGCTGTTTCTTTTTTTTTTTTTTTTTTAATCTGCAGAAACTGGAGCTGGGTCCATGTGACTCAGCAGAAATGGTCTTACCAGTAGTAGACCACTTCATTTCTGGCTTGTCATGAAGGCTCAGGGTTGGGAAGCCGTGGGAAGGGTGATAAGAACAAGGGGTGGGGGGGTCTTTAGTTCACATGAGGCTGGTCTAGCTGGATGCAGATCCAGACTGGGGGAGCTTATCCACTAAAGCTGCTACCTGGAGCTCTTGAGTTCTGGTCTGAAATGGGCCTGACAAGCAGGTCAGGCAGCAGGTATGCCCATTGCCAGGTTTTGTTATGTGTTTGTGGAATGGACTGGAAGGTGGTGGTGGTCACATGTGTGTGGGGTGGGGTGCAAACCCTCAGGTCCTCACAGGCAACCCGAGGTCAACTGTCCAGGCACAGGTCCAGCCACACTGTTAACTCACATCTAAAACTACGTGATGGAGTTGGTGAGTGGTTTTATCCAGGACCATAAAACCTGCTTCCCAAATGGCACTAGTGGTAAAGAACCTGCCTGCCAGTGCAGGAGACAAAAGAGATGTGGGTTTGATCCCTGGGTCAGGAAGATCCCCTGGAGGAGGACATGGCAACCCACTCCAGTATATTTGCCAGGGAAATCCCATGGACAGAGGAGCCTGTTGGACTACAGTCCATAGGTTCACAAAGAGTTGGACACAACAGAGTGACTTAGTACATAGCACGCACATAAAACCCCCAGGCCTGACTCCCCAGGGGCAGCCTCTTCAAGGCTACCTTCGCCATCTCACTGCATGGACACTGGAATCTTAGAACGAGTTCGTGTGAAGCTACGAAGCCCTTGGCACCAGCAAAGAGTGCTAAAGTTCTGAGGCAGATGCATCACTACGGACCTTATAACCTGAGCTCAAGAGCAAGGCAAACTCCACCCAGTGTTCCAGGTGGATCAGGCCACCTGGGCCCCCAGGGACCAGCCTGCTGCCACTCTCTGAGGACAAAAGAGCCTCAGCCAGCTAGCCACAAATGCACCTTCTCCACCTGCAGCCAGCACCTCTTCACTGACAGCTTTGGAATCTTTGCTCCCCTAGAGTTCCTAGGCCCCTTTTTCTAAATAAAATGAGTCAGAGAAAACATTCCAGTTTTCAAGTGGGTACAGGAAGATTTAAGTTGTTGAGGATGGTTTTGGTCCATAACAAGGAAGCTCTCATCACTGAGTCAAACACTGACTACTTTTTTCAGCTTTGCATTTCTCAAGAAGGGTCAACTCACATGATGGATCCATAGCTCTGGGGACCATTCTTGCTTAAAGCCTAAACAGACTGCATAGAACCAGAAGCACAGGTGTGTGACCTAATTTGCCTAGCCCTTGTCTGTTTTGAGGCAGATCTCATTGGGTTTTTAACATATAATTGAATTTATTTATTTTTAATTGAAGGATAATTGCTCTACAACCAACCAATCGTATTGGTTTCTGCCAAACATCAACATGAGTCAGCCATAGGTATACATATGTCCCCTCCCTCTTGAGCCTCCCTCCCATCTCCCTCCTCTCATTGGGTTTCTTGGTTGGTTTTACTATTTATTTATTTGACTGTGTTGGGTCTTAGTTACCTCATGAGGGATCTTTCATTTCAGGGCACAGGCTCAGTATTTGTGGTACATGGGCTTAGTTGACCCTTGGCATGTGGCTTCTTCCTCACCAGGGATCGAACCTGAGTCCCCAGCATTGGAAGGTGGATTCTTAACCACTGGACCACCAGGAAGTCCCAGGTCTTACTGTTTTATGTGAAACACTGTACTGTGCACAGGAAACCCTGCAGCCTGAGCCAAGCGCGTCTCCTCCTGGGCAGCCCCACCCATGAGAAGCCCCCAAGGGACTGGCCACAATGGGATGCCTGCAACCTGCGGGTCTCTCCTCTCACCAGCTTTTCCCTTTTCTAAAAAAGCCAAAGCCGGGGAATTGCACTTGATGATCTCAAACATCTTCCAGGGCCCCGGGTGTTCTGTGAAGCCTCAGTAATGCAGTAACAGTGCTAAGTGGTATTGACTGAACCCTCAGCTGTTCTATCAGTGCCTTGCAGAGCTTTTCTAAACTTCAAAATCTTGTTGAAAATAATGCTATATTTTTGTCTTACTAGACCTTTGGTTCAGTGGGACGCCATCTTTAAATTTTTTATAGAGAAATAAATAAAATCTTAGATTCATATCTTCCTTCTCTGACTTTTGTGGTGGCAGAAGTGAAAACAAATGTGTAGGGTCTTCTCTGGTGGTCCAGTGGTTAAGAACCCACCTTCCAATGCAGAGGACATGGGTTCAGTCCCTGGTCAGGGAACTTGAGATCCCACATGCTGTGGAGCAACCAAGCCTGTGCACTGAAGACCCAGAGCAACTAAAAAAATTTTAAATGTGTAGGAGATTAATAGCTAGAATTCTGGGAAGAGATCAGGAAATAAGCCATAGACGTGACTCTGGTCTCTCAGTGGTTGTGTTCTGAACTTTCTCAGGCAGGGCTGCCATAACCCAGTTCTTGCCTTTGTTCAAATTAGGAGACTCCCCACCCCCTCACCTTTCATTGGCTGGTGCTGAGTTGGCAGATGGAGGCCAAGTTGGGGTTAGCCCCACCTATCCCCTGAACCTTAAATAAAATGTACTGGGTCCCCTTGAGCCCTGAACATGCCACATCCCTTACTTGAAGGCCATGCTTTTGGGCTGGTCACAGTCTGAAGCCAAGAGAGGGAAGATGGTGTGATATTCATGACCATCTTCTACTGGCAAAGAGTGAAGGGACAAAAATTGTCTTGTGGAGATGCAACACTTTAAATACTTCAAAACAACAAAATAAAAGCCCTGCTCAGTTGACTCAGTTGCTCATTCTTTGTACAGCCAGATAGCACTAGTCATTTGTTGAAAATAGCTTATGTTCTCAGGCCTAGGATTGTGGGTTCCCCAGGTGACAGAATCCTAGGGTTTTCATTGACTGTAATAGACTGAGAGGTAGGGCATGGTGTTTCACACCCCTGGGGGTAGGAGAGAGATGGGCAGTAACCCTCTGCATCCTTATCTGTGCAAGGTTGTGTGAGGAAGACTGTAACCACAGACTTGGCCTTTCTGCAATCGTGGCATCCTTTCTGATAGCAATATTTCTGCAGCCTCCTTGACATACTTAACACCAAGCAAATTAGCAACACTCTCAGCCTGACCACTGGAGTAGGACAGCATCTCTTGAGTCTCTAAATCACCTCGCTCTGTTTACCTGCTGCCTGCAGCTCCGTGTGGTCATGTGAGAACTGTGGACTCCTCTGCCAGGATATCACACAGCTGATACGGGCCTTGCATCAATTCTCCGGCATGTTCCAGGACACAAGCAACCTATTTTTGGCTATGGCTTTATATCCCATTATGCCTTTATCATGGTAACACATGTGCCCATTTACAGCAAATGTGCATTGCATGCATTTTGCAGCACTCTGGGAAGAGGCTGGCAGTTCTTATGTAGCTCCACTGGGCCAGTGGAGAAACATTGGTTTTGCCCGTGATAAATCACCCAGTGCGTGTTTCTTCACTTCATGTGAGCACAGAATGCAGAGGAATCAGCTTGAATAATCTGCTCCTCAGGATTGTTTGATTCTTCAGTGTTTGAAGTTTATGCTTAGCTGGTCTGAGTTAGACTCTATTTTAGAGAGTTCTTAATTGAGGAACTTCCTTGGTGGTCCAGTGATTAAGAATCTACCTTCTAATGCAGGAAACCCAGGTTTGATCCCTGGTCAGGGAACTAGGGTTCCACATGCCGAGGGGCAATGAAGCCCATGCACCACAACTACTGAGCCCACATACTCTGGAGCCCATCTTCACAGCTAGAGAAAGCCCACACACCCAGTGGAGACCCAGAGCAGCCACAAACTTTTTTTTTTTTTTTAAGATCTTAATTGAAAAGACAATCACTTTCAGCTGTCTGAGGGAAATTTAGCAAGGGAGTCATGAGACCACTGCTGAACCATGCTGCTTGTCAGGACAGTTTCCTAACTGCTGGAGTCCAGCTCCAGCAGCCCGGGGATCAGCCTGAAGGGATGAGCGGTGTCGGTGGGAAATGATGTAGCCTCTGACTCGAGGTACGGGACTACATGTTTATTTCAAGCATCAAGTTCTCTTTTATACTTTTTCAAAAGCATTAGATCAGAAGTTTGACATTTTCAGTTCCCCCTCACCGAGATTATTGTCTCATTGTTGCTTTTCAAACAGAGTTCCTGCTTCAGCAATTCTCTCCGAATTGTGTTTACTTGTGATTACATTGTAACTCATGATTATGTCTGGGCTGCATACCACATTCCTCAGTTTATTTCTTATCTTTCTAAATCCTGCTTGCCCCTAGTATCCTAAGCTCACTATCTCCTAAAAAGGCTTCTTCTGCTGCTGCTGCTGCTAAGTCACTTCAGTCATGCTTGACTGTGTGACCCCATAGACGGCAGCTCAACAGGCTCCTCCGTCCCTGGGATTCTCCAGTCAAGAACACTGAAGTGGGTTGCCATTTCCTTCTCCAATGCATGAAAGTGAAAAGTGAAAGTGAAGATGCTCAGTCGTGTCCGACTCTTAGCAACCTCATGGACTGCAGCCTACCAGGCTCCTCTGTCCATGGGATTTCCCAGGCAAGAGTCCTGGAGTGGGGTGCCATTGCCTTCTCTGAAAAGAGCTTCTAGCTATTCTTAATTATTCCTAAACCCTGAGCTCAGCAAACTTCCTTTGCCATAAACATATCCCTCACAAACAGGTTTCAGATAACAATCCTTCCCATGGCCTCAAGCTGCAGCCTATGTGCTCATCCTGGGACATTCTTTGTAAAAATCCTTGAACAAAAGTCAATGGTTACTTTACAGATTATTTTCTGGGCACAGCTGCAGAAGGCTTTGTGCTTTCTCATGCTTCTCTCAAGAACAATAAGCGCATTAACATTCTTTCCAGCCAGCTCAACAGAAGAAAGGAAGAAACAAGTCAGAATCACAAGAGCTAACTCTTCATCCCGGGTCCGTGCCTGCAGAATGAGGAGAGAGGGCTGGGGCTGTGCCTCCATTTTGTCAGTAATGCCTAACGTGGCTTCCGACACCTAACTATTGGAGAATTATCCACAAACTAATGAAATAATGTGAAAACTTTGACTCTTGTGAGATCCACAGTATTGGTTATAACCACCCCATCTCCATCTCCAAATCAGCTGTGAGCTCTTTGAGGACAAGGGTTCCATTCTTTGACTCAATAGTTTCAGAGCCTCCACAGCACTGGCACATGTTAACAGTAGGTGATCAATAAACGTGCACAGCTTGGTAGCATGGTGGCCAACACGACTTCAGCTGAGGGTGAGGATGTCTCTCAGGTTTGGGGTTTGAGTAGGGTTTTCAAATGTTTCTGACTGTGACCTCCAGTACGAAATGTATTTCATGTCAGGACACAACACCTAGTGCTTTCTCTCTCACATACACACACTCACATACTCTCTCCAACATTCTCACAGACACACCCATAAAAATACATCCCCATCTTAAACAAAAATTCAACAACAAAGCCCTTCCCCTCGCTTCATGAAATGCCCCTCTAATATTTTCTACTCTGCCCCATTCCTTGTTTCTCTCTCTTTTCTTCTTTTCCATGCTGGTTGCCATCCACAACATTCGTTCATAACCGGTTATGGGCTGCAGTCTAGAAGCCCCTGACCAGAGTCTGAGTGGAGCCTGGTTACAAGAAGAAAGGAAGAAACAAGTCAGAATCACAAGAGCTAACTCTTCATCCCGGGTCCGTGCCTGCAGAATGAGGAGAGAGGGCTGGGGCTGTGCCTCCATTTTGTCAGTAATGCCTAACGTGGCTTCCGACACCTAACTATTGGAGAATTATCCACAAACTAATGAAATAATGTGAAAACTTTGACTCTTGTGAGATCCACAGTATTGGTTATAACCACCCCATCTCCATCTCCAAATCAGCTGTGAGCTCTTTGAGGACAAGGGTTCCATTCTTTGACTCAATAGTTTCAGAGCTCCACAGCACTGGCACATGTTAACAGTAGGTGATCAATAAACGTGCACAGCTTGGTAGCATGGTGGCCAACACGACTTCAGCTGAGGGTGAGGATGTCTCTCAGGTTTGGGGTTTGAGTAGGGTTTTCAAATGTTTCTGACTGTGACCTCCAGTACGAAATGTATTTCATGTCAGGACACAACACCTAGTGCTTTCTCTCTCACATACACACACTCACATACTCTCTCCAACATTCTCACAGACACACCCATAAAAATACATCCCCATCTTAAACAAAAATTCAACAACAAAGCCCTTCCCCTCGCTTCATGAAATGCCCCTCTAATATTTTCTACTCTGCCCCATTCCTTGTTTCTCTCTCTTTTCTTCTTTTCCATGCTGGTTGCCATCCACAACATTCGTTCATAACCGGTTATGGGCTGCAGTCTAGAAGCCCCTGACCAGAGTCTGAGTGGAGCCTGGTTACGCTGGACCTCCCTTCCTCAGCTGGGTCTTTCTTTCCTGCCTCAGCGCTCACAGTCTGGCCCCATCAGTTTTACCAGTCTCATTGCTGCAGGGCAAGCCCCCTGTGCCTTTCAAAGGCCTTGCTCAGTACATCTAATCAGTGATTATGTATAGATGGGGCTGGGGGAGGGGGATGGATGGGGAGTGATTGTGACACAGGTATGGAGTTTCAGTTATGCAGGATGAAGTTCTGGGGATGGATAGGGTGATGGCTGCACAACAATGTGAATGTCCTTAATACCACTTAAAAATGGTTAAAATGGTAAATGTTACATTATGTGTATTTTGCCACAACTACAAAAATACATGTATTATGTGTGTGTGTGTGTGTGTGTGTGTGTAAACAAACAAACTGGCTTCCCTGGTGGCTCAGAGAGTAAAGAATCTGCCTGTAGTGAAGGAGAGCCAGGTTCTATCCCTGGTTGGGGAAGATCCTCTGGAGAAGGGAATGGCTACCTACTCCAGTATTCTTGTCTGGAGAATCCCATGGACAGAGGAGCCTGGTGGGCTATAGTCCATGGGGTTGCAGAGTCAGAGGCAACTGAGAAACTTTTACTTTGAAACAAACTAATTTTAAAATAGCTGTAGTGGTTTAAAGAAGGAACTTATGGTTCCCAGGGAGAAAGGATGGGAGGAAGGGATAGTTAGGGAGTTTGGGAAGGTCGTGTACACACTGCTGTATTTTAGATGGATAACTAACAAGGACCTACTGGATAGCACCTGGAACTCTGTTCAGTGTCATGTGGCAGCCTGGATGGGAGGAGAGTTTGGAAGAGAATGGATATATGTGTATGTTTAAACTATATCTGGTGTGGTCATCAGGAGGTTAAGTCCTTGAGGTTGAGAAAGTTATTAAAAGTCATTTAGAGAACCCCCTCCACCCCATGTGACCCTGTGGTCTGTAGCCCGTCAGGCTCCTCCAACCATGGGATTTTCCAGGCAAGAATATTAGAGTGGGTTGCCATTTCCTCCTCCAGGGGATCTTCCTGACCCAGGGATTGAACTCAAGCCTCTTGAATTGCAGGCAGACTCTTTACTGTCTGAGCCAGCAGGGAAGACCATATTTTAAGTGGATAACCAACAAGGACCTACTGTATAGCACCAGAAACTCTGCTCAAGGTCATGTGGCAGCCTGGGTGGGAGGGGAGTTTGTGGGAGAATGGATACATGTATACCTTTAAGCTATATATACCTGGTGTGGTGATCTAGAGGTTAAGTCCTCAGAGTTGAGAAAGTTCTTAAAAGTCATTTATACTCCCCCATCCATCCAGGCCATTCAAACCTCCCATGCAGAATTTCCAAGAAGTAAGATATAGTCTCCACTGACAGGGGCTCACCACTCAAGGCAGGTTATTTTTATCTTGGAACCTTTTGACTTTATTGGGAAGTTCTTTAGATGAGCTGGAATTTTCCCCACAGCTCCCCAGGGTCAAAAAACAAGCCAAGTTTCCTCTTCCATGTAATATACATTCAAGAAATAGCTTTTGAGCACAGATGAAGGACCATGATTTGGTCTCCCAAGCTTTCCAGCTATACATGCCTAGATCTGTCAGCTTGTCCCCTCACCATCTGACCACTCTTCTAGAATGACCAGTTGGCTGTCTCCCTCTTCCAGTATCATATCTAGAAATGAAACCATTACTCTAACCAGTGCCCCTGAAATCCTCCATCAGTGAAGGAAGAATTCTAATAGAAACTGTAGGCCCAGGGGACAGTATTGTTGTGGCAGGCCGATAAGGGAGACCAATGCTGACATATTGCATGGGGATTGGATTTCTCCTCTAAGTGCAAGATAAAAATTTTCATGGAGACAATCCTTAGGTCTGAAGGACAGACACGAAATCCAATCAATCTTGGCTCATCTCCAATTTATTCTATTTCATCAGAACCCCATAAACCACTACCCAACTTTCCTTGAAGTGAAATGCTTTATTACATGTACATAGCACAGGACTGGCATTTCCAACATATAAACAAACATAATGTATGATTTTCTCCTTTGACTCTGGAACCTAAACAAATGGGTTATGTTTTAAAAATTCCATAAGACCACAATTCAGTATAGTGACCACAGTACTCCTAAAGAATTTTATTCTAAATATAGAGAGGTACTCCTCTGCAGAAAAATATCCCAGCAACTTGGTTCTATTTAATAACATATAATTAAGTCCCTCCAGATACTTTGCAGTTATGTTTTATAGCTTATTTTGAGTGTTCATATTTTATCAGAAAATTATAATTTTCTTCTAAACAGGAGTTCTTACAAGGCTTTTGAGTTATGGAGGCTGGCTTCATGTTTCAACTATAATTAAAATAGTGAAAAGAAAGCAAAACCGTACATCACATGTCTGGTTCTGAAGAAAGCTTGGTCCTCCAGTCTCTCTACTTCCCCTCACCCCACAGGGCTAGGGGTGCTCTGAACAGCTGTGGAGGCCCCCCAGTTTTGACCACTTGGTCAGAGTGGCTGGTTTTAGGAAGGAAGAAAATGGCCTGGGAAGAAGGGATGATAAGAAGGGATTTCCCTAGTGGTCTAGTGGTTAAGAATCCACTGTGCAACACAAGGGATGTGGGTCCAGTCCCTGATTGGGGAACTAAGATCCCACGTGCTATGGAGCAACTAAGCTAGCACACCACAACTAGAGAATTCATACACTGCAACTAAGACCACAGCCAAATACATTAAATTTTTTTTTTTAAAGAAGGGATGAAAAGACCTCATTCTTTTCATGCTTCCAGATTCAGCAGGACTATCTCATCCTCAGAGAAGCCTTCCTGGCCATTTAATCCCCTATCATTTTCTCACCTTGCTGCCCCCACTCCACTCCCTTCAAAAGAGGCTTCCCTGGTAGCTCAGTTAGTAAAGAATCCCCCTGCAATGCAGGAGACCCTGATTCAATTCCTGGGTCAGGAAGACCCCTAGAGAAGGGATAGGCTACCCACTCCAGTATTCTTGGGCTTCCCTGGTAAACAGATGGTAAAGAATCACCGGCAATATGGGAGACCTGGGTTGGGAAGATCCCTTGGAGGAGGGCAAGGCAACCCACTCCAGTATTCTTGTCTGGGGAAACCCCATGGACAGAGGAGCCTGGTGGGCTACAGTCCATGGGGTCACAAAGAGTTGGACATGACTGAGCAACTAAGCACATCACTCCCTTCGTAACACATACTTTCCCTTGAACTATAACGATAGCTATTTGTTGGTTTAGGAGCCATCTGCTTCCCTACTAGGCTACCAACTCAGTGAGAGTCAGTGCAATATCTTCTTTATTTAGCACTGTAGAGGCAACTTCTCACATAGTCATTCAACAAACATTTCCTGAGTGAGAAAAATGAATGAGTGAAAGCACACACAAACATGGTGACAGGCCGTCTCTTGGAAGCAGCTCTGTGGACACATGCTTCTTAAGGACTCTCTTTCTTCCCTTCCCCTCTCCCACCCACATTCCCAGGACCCAGACATCTGGCCCAACCTAACCAATCTAGCTGCACAAAACCCCTTGCCACATAGTTCAGACATGACAATCCCAGGAAAGACCAGCCCACCTCCAAGAAGCCTGCTGCTGGGTCTTCAGGGAATGTTCACTCAGCAAGGGGTACGGAGCACAGAGAAGCCACTGAGTTGTCCATGGTGATGACCACAGAGTAACGAGGTAGACCTGGGCCAGAGGAGCCTCCCCGTCTGCTCCCAGGGGGCCTCAGCCATGGATCTTGAGATCACTGTCCATGAGGCTTTATATTCCTCATACCCTTGCGAGAGAAATCTAAATGTTGGTCATGGGTGACTTTAACCAGAGTGGACTCTGCGACCACTGAGCTGGCTTGGGCATCTTGGAGTCCTAACTCTCTGCTTGTCTCTTTCCAAAAGGCAACGGGTTTGGAGCCCAAACCAGTGGCCAACAGTGTCCTGTTCTTACGTGACAAAAGATGGGAAGAGGTCAGAAGTGTCCTGACTACAGCTTTCAGTCCTGAAAAACTGAGTGAGGTAAGACACAAGAAATGCAGAGTATCTTCTGTGAGGAGCAGGTTTCCTCTCTACAGATTGTGAGGGGAGGGGTTTCACTTTGCATCACTTGTCCACTGTCCTGCCCACTGTGCCCTTCAATCCTGTTATCCAGAAAGCACATGAAGCTGTCCTGGAGAGTCCTCCCTTTCTCCAACCTATCACAGCCCCAGTTGCCATGAACCTGTAGTGAGTCAGCACGCACACAGGGCTCTCCCGCTGAGACCCAAGCTCTGGCCAGGGCACTCTGAGGGCACCCAGGAGAAAACTGGAGGGACTCGCCCCAGACTTTCCTGTATAACAGATCACCTGGAGATCTTGTTAAAATGCAGATTCTGATTCTGTAGGTCTGGGGTGAGCCCTGAGATTCTGAATCTCTAACAAGCTCCCTGGTGATGCAGATGCTTCTGAACAGTAAACCACACTTTACATGTTGTTATTGTTCCATTTCTCAGTCATGTCCAACTCTTTGTGACCCGATGGACTGCAGCTCACCAGGCTTCCCTGTCCTTCACCATCTCCCAGAGTTAGCTCAAATTCATGTCCTTTGAGTCGGTGATGTCATCCAACCATCTCATCCTCTGTTGTCCCCTTCTCCTGTCTTCAGTCTTTACATAGTAAGGAACTAGAGAACATCCTGAAACAAAGGGGAGCTTTGAGTCAAGTCTGAAATATGGAAGAAATGGCCATGGATTATTAGGGAAGAGTATGAGAATGGCCTTGGCAGACCTCCAGGCAGCCAGGCACACCCAGGCTAAGCCTCATGGCCAAGTCAGAGGGAAGAGTCTCACTTACAAGATGCCATTAAATCCGGGGCTCCCTCCTTCCCCCAGCCAGGGATCCACCCTTCCCTACCAGTTGTACAAATAAAACCTACTGTTTGTCCTGCTTCCTGGCCAAGTTCTCTCACTTGATCCTCACTGAAGGCACCTCAGCTGCTGGTCTGACTTTGATGTCTGTTCTGAATTCTGCAACCGCTCAGGACTGAGTCCTTCAGCCCTTCCAAAGAGAAATGGCTAAGGGGCTGCTATGGTTTTCCAGTAGTCTTGTATGGATATGAGAGTTGGACCATAAAAAAGGCTGATCAGTGAAGAATTGATGCTTTCAAACTGTGGTGTTGGAGAAGACTCTTGAGTATCCCTTGGACTGCAAGGAGATCAAACCAGTCAACCCTAAAGGAATCAGCTCTGAATATTCATTGGAAGGACTGATGCTGAAGTTGAAGCTCCAATACTTTGGCCACCTGATATGAAGAGCTGGTTTATTGGAAAAGACTCTGACGCTGAGAAAGATTGAAGGCAGGAAAGGGGGATGACAGAGGATGAGATGATTGGACGGCATCACCGACTCAATGGACATGCGTTTGAGCAAGCTCCAGGAGATGGTAAAGGACAGGGAAGCCTGGCATGCTGCAGGCCACGGGGTCACACGACTGACCGACTGAACACCAGTGGAAGCTCACATCCCCTGGAGAAAGATCATGCAACCCACTCCAGTATCTTACATGGAGAAGTCCATGGGCAGAGGAGACTGGCAGACTATAGTCCATAGACTAAGAGTGGACACTGTCAGAGCAACTAACCACTTTCACTTTCGCTTCAAAGCTCACAGTTCTTACCACGTGCCAGACAACACTAAGGATTCCCGCTTGTTTCAGAGAGAAACCTCCTTTCTCTCTGGTAAAGCTGTTTGAGAAATAAACTCCGCCTTCAGGGAGTGTGGGCTTGCTAATGCTTCACTGTGAGCAACAGCAGCCTACCGCAGAAGGGCGGCGACCCTATCCCGCAAGAGCAGGCCTGCGCATGCTCAGTCCCTCCTTTCTGGGCCAGGGCCTGGCTCTGCACGCTATTGCTGTCTGGGCCCCACGTGGAGACGAGATTGGTTTGGTTTGGAATGCAGCCTGGTTTTGAGGGGACTTTACAGCTCCCCAGGCAATTCTGATGTAAAGCTGGAATCGGGAACCACCGCTGGTAGAGAAATTCCCCACAAGGAAATATGAGAAGGGGATTGTCCTTCTACAGGTGGAGCCCAGAGCCCTGCTCCCCACTCAGCCATGTAATATAGACTGAGGATTCATGTGAGAATTAGTTTGAAAGAAGGGCCTGCTTCGTTAAAACGCCGTAAAGCATTATCTGCATCACCTTTGTTACACCTGGTCACTAAAATGTTGAGTTAACCAAAAGGAGGGGAGGGGGGAGCAGAGATAGGTAAACCACGGGCTCACGTCAGGAGCTCAAACAGGTTCCGTCATCACACATCCTTATTCATGAGTAAACAATGACTGTAGATGCAGAAAGAATCTCATCATTCCTTAAAGAAATTGATGAAGGGTATCTGATTTTTTTTTAAGTAAGAAAGAAAGATTTTGTTTGTTTTTGACAGTTTTGTGCCCTGTTTCTTTGAAGGAACAAAAGAAAAAAGAGGGGCTTTTTTGGTGGTCCAGTGGTTAAAGCTTTGACTTCCAATGCAGGGGGTGTGGGTTCAGTCCCTGGTTGGGGAGCTAAGGTCTCATATGCCTTGGGGCCAAAAAAACCAAAACATAAAACAGAAGCAATATTGTAACAAATTCAATAAAGAATTTTTTAAAATGGTCCATATAAAAGAAAAGATAAGACCCTTATCAGGGTCTCGATTTCTTTAACATTTTACAGGGTACACTCTAGAAATTGATACAGTGTCATTGCCCAAACAGAATTAGCGCTCCTAGGATCCAATGCATTTTCTCCTTTTGGTTCAGAAATAAAATTCTTAGTGCCTGAATTAGCTGCAGAAAACAGAGTTCCTCTAAGAGGTTCGTAGCATTAAGATGTCTAGGAGAAAGGGGCTGGTAAGAAATAAGAGGGAGGGTGAGGAGAGTGGAGGAAAGAGAGAGGGGGCAGAAATTTCACAGATTCCCTAGGTTTTGCTTCAGAACTATCTCATTGTTTAACATATTCTACAAGTAAACTTAAAGCTCCTTTCTATTCAATACAGTTCAGTTTAGGTTTCTGGGTTTCAATCAAAATGATGCTGTTCCCGGCAGAGGGAGTCACCTTTGTCCCCATCTATGGAGAGTTTAGACCTGGTGACTTTAAGGTTTCTGGGTGACATCTAAGGCAGAAGTTGGCAGCATATCTTGAGCTCAGGAGAGAAAGGTAAGAAAGATGGGCCACAGGGATGTAAATATACATTGTAAGGAATATGATCAATAATACTGTAATAACTTCATATGAGGACAGATGGTTACTAGATGTAGGATAATCATCATTTCATAATGAATGTGAAAGTCACATCAGCATGTAGTACACCTGAAGCTAACATAATATTGTTATGTCAACCATATTTCAATTAAAAAAAAAAAGAAATTTTTTTAAAAAGACAGAAAACCCAGACATGGGTGAGCTCACCCCAGGAGTGTACAAAGAATGAGAAGAGGGTCGCAGGGAGAAGCATAAATAAGTGAGGGGCAGAGGAGAGATCTATTAATACAAAGATGACTTGGGAAGAACAGCTTGACATCGAAGTCTAGGAGAGTGTGGATGGGAAAATGTTTTTTGAGGAGGAAGCAGCCACCAAGGGTGTTAAATGCTGCTTAAACAGAAAGAAACACGAGGACTAATAAGCACGAGACAAAGGTAATATTTTTCAAATGTTAAACCAGTGTCTGCATGCTTCATGCTCCATAGACCGTGTCCTCGATTTTCTCTCCCTCACTGAATCCTTGCTTCAGAAGTAGGTGGCAGGTGCCATCTTGGAGCTGGGAGCTTTGTAGGGAGTAAAGTTTTCCTAATTCCCAAAGCAGCTCTCTCTGCATATGAAGAGCAGAGTTTGGAGCTCTGAGTACACCAAGGTGTAGACAGATGGATGCTTTTCTATCCTATGGAAGTTAGGTGAAGGAGAGAAAAAGGGAGAGCTGGCCGCCAGATATCAGTGTCCTGACTGCCTCCTTTCCCAGCTTCTGTGACCCTCAAGGTTTCTGGACGCTCCCCTGGGCTTTAACTTCTCACTGGCTTTTGCTTTCCAGACAGTGGTTCTCAAGCCCTGTGTGACTATGAGCTGTATGAAAATTACCTAATATCCTTGTTTAAAACAGTTAATTCCAAGGACTTCTCTGTGGGTCCAGTGGCTAAGACTCCATGCTCCCACGGCAGCGGGCCCAGGTTCAATCCCTGGTCAGGGAACTAGATTTTATACGCTGCAACTAAAGAGGTCCTACACTAGCAATGAAGACTCAGTGCAGTCAAATAAATAAAGAAATAAAAACATATGGGCTAGTGGTAAAGAACCCACCTGCCAATGCAGGAGACGCAAGAGACCCGTGTTTGATCCCTGGACCAGGAATATCCCCTGGAGTAGGAAATGGCAACCCTCTCCAGTATTCTTGCTTGGAGAATCCCATGGACAGAGGAGCCTGGTGGGCTACAGTCCATAGGGTTACAAAGAGTGGGACATGACTGAGCATCTTAGCATAGCACAGCATACCCCAGGACTGCAGAATGAGAATTTCTAGGGTGACTGAGAATCTATATGCTTTCCAAGTTCCCTGGCAGGATTCTGGTTAAAGCCAAAGTGGAATGTACTGGTGGTTCCAATCTTCCTCTTGGTCCCTTGTCTGACCTTCTCAACCTGCAGTCTCCCCAGGCTTGCAAGGGCTGGGCCCCAGAACCCCCCACTCTCTTCTCAGTTTTATTTTTCTCTGTAGTGCTATCGCCAGCTAACATTCCATTTATTTTACTTATTTTTCTCCTTTATTGTTCACTGTATAGCATGAAGCACAAGATGGGCATACAATAATGATTTGCCGGATGGATGGATGGATGGGGAATCATAGAATGTAAAACTAAGATAAAAAGGAAACGAAAGGGAAAGAGTTTCATCAAAGAACAATTATGTAAGAGGATGCAGCCAATTTTGGGCTCTCTCTTTAGAGGGTCTCAGGCCTACGCATGCAGAAACAGAGAAAGCAGATCACGAGACACAGAGGGGGGAAGGAGGCTCACTGAGGGCCTGGGGTGAAGGAGATGGAAGAGAGGAGCTCGGGAACCCCCAAGGAGCCATAAGTCCACTCAGATGAGGGTACCTGACTCAGTTTTCCCAGAAATAGCTTTGAAATATCAATATAATCTCCAGTCCTTTCTGAATTTGTAAGTTGCTTTTGAACTTTTATTATCAAACCTCCGAGTTTATTATTATCATCATTTTGCTGCACTGTGCAACAAACAGGGGCTTAGTTCCTTGACCAGGGATTAAACCCATGCTCCCTGCATCAGAAATGTGGAGTCTTAACTCCTGGACTGCCAGGGAAGCCCCACTTCAGTGTTTATTCTTGAAACAGAGATTTGTTTTCCCTCGAATTCTGAGACCTTGCCCTTCAGCCCCTGGCAGCCTAAGTCCTTCGCTTCCTGGGTCTGTGTCATTAATATTCAAAAAGCTTTGGATGGCACCATCTTTATTTGTTGGATATTAGGCTGCCATGGCCAACAAGTCTGGAAAGTTCCTTTAAAATCAACATTCTTTCATGAATCCTTAGTTTTATTTAAAATAAAATTGGTTTTTGGTTTATGTCTTACCAGGGATAATACAGAGAGATAGAGAAGGAGTGAAAATTTGATTGATGCACCCTGGTTTCAGAAGAGACCATTGTAATCATGGTCCAGTGACAGACAAGTTATTGGGGTTTATATTAAAAGATGGCTGAGTGTTACTGTGAAAACAACTTTTTTTTAAATTAGAGAAAATATTATCTGATTAGCCTGCCAGATTTTCACCCTAAAAGATTATTTTTTTAAATGGTGCAATGAGTAGATTTATGTGAATTTTTACAGACTCTTTGCTAGATTCTTTCCAAAGACTATTAATAAGTAACCCTGGGATTGTGTAAAAATTTATTATGGGTCAGGAAGTAAATAGATTTAATTTCAAGGAACAAAACTGGGAATAAATTAATCCTTCTCTGAGGGAAATATGTAAATAATAGGATTCACTGGGGGCCCAGTTAGTGCTAATTTTATTTTCAAATTTTATAACTCATCTGAGAGAGGGAGAACACCATGAAATTTATGCATTTGTATATTTCTCCAAATTCTTCTGATGTGAAAAATATTAAATCAATTGGGATAAGTTTCTAAGACTCTTCTAAGATTTGTAAGTCAGCATGAAAGCGACAGATAACCTTCAGTGTAAGCAAGAATAAAATAGTACATTTAGGACACAAGCATTTAAATGGTACTTATATGATGATGAACTTCAAGCTATGAATTACTACCAAGGAGAAGGATTTGAAATCATTGAGGACTGGGAAGGCCTCATGGTCATCTAATTCAGCAAAATGTTGCAAACCAGATTTCTCTATGCATAGGGATTTACTATGCATATTAAAGACTTAGGGGAAAAACTGCAGTAAAGAAATATGTTTAATTTTGTTTATTCTGGGTTCAAATAAGTTTCTAATAAGTGAAAATAGGAGTTAACATCAGAGTTGACTATGGAAAGAAAAGAGGCGTTGAACACTGTGCCTTTGGAAGTAGATTCTACCAGGAACTCCATAACCAAGCGCCTCTAGAGGAAGCCAAGCTCCAAATCAGATGGACCATGGATCCAACCCAGTATAGCAGCTTGAATCTCATCTGTCCTTAAAGCCTAATAGAAGAGATGGGTACTTGCTCATCACTAAGCCCATGGTGCCCCACGGAGCAGATAGAAAGAGACCTGGCAGCGCCATACAGGAGAGCCTGAGGCTGGGTGTGTCACTCCAGAGTAAGAGCCAATCACGTGTCTGCACATGGAGGACTCGGTTAAAGAAAAGTCAGACCTGCAGGAAGTGGCTGCGAATCTAGCTGCGATGCCTAATTGTTCACTTCCATCCAGATGTTCCCTGTCAGGGAGGCACCGTCAATAATGTATGAAACTCGAAGGCGGAGACAGATGCGGTTATTATTCCCTCTAGGCCTTTCCTGCCTTGGAGAAGACATATGACTCGGGAATGACTACAATTTAAAAAAATTTAAGTTGGTACCCCAGCTTATGAGTAAATGCACAGCTCCGACCATTTCAGAGCAAACGTCTTTTCCAGTCATCGTCGCAGTTTAGTCTGGCCTGTAAATTTTCACAGTAAACGCTTCAGACAATAACACACAAGAGCTTCTCGAAGAGAACACAGCCTTCCTGTGGGGTTGGAGCAGGCAGCTTTCTCTGGGCTGCATCAGCCTCCAGAAGCCTATTTTTAATATTTGCTTTTATTTCTTAATCCTTCCAGACAATAAACATGAAAGTCATTATAGCCAAGTGTGGCTGGGGTAATAAATACTTCAGAGTCCAAAAATACATGGTCCCTGCCTGACCATTTGCCCATTTTCCGGAAGGTCTAGGTATTTATCTAGCAGCAAGAGACCATTATCTTGCCACACAGTTTATTCCGCTGACACCTAATCTCCTAATTAAAATCGGTATAATGATGGACTGTTTAAATTCTGGTTAAACATGTTCCTTTTCCATTTGCATTCAAAAGAAAACACACTCCTCATCACGGGCACCCCATCCTGGGTTCTAATTTGGTTTTCCCTTGCCGGCATCATCATGGCACTCCGACTTGCTGCTGGTTAAATCTAAAAGAGCATCTAAATATGCCGCCCAGCTTGCCTGTTGCTTGGCAACACCAGCAGCCACCTCCTCATCAGGGTGAGTCCTAATTGGTCACAACTCTTGACAGGAGCCACTGACTTGTTAGAAATGACACTTGATTATTCACCTAGATGGCTAGAGCTAATATTTATCAGCAGGAAATTTTGGGTAAGATAAGTCATGGATGTTTTTAATTATCTGGGTGGCAGAAGGAGGCCATAAGTTTCATTAACTGCTGTTAATTTTACATTTGTTAGTCACCAGTTTACAGTACTCTTCACATATTACTTTTTCCATTATCCAACAATATGTTTAAATACCGTCTCCTTTCCCTCTTAGCTGACCATTATTTATTCAGGAAATCCCCCTTCTGACATCTGTTCCCAAACAGCATTACAAATGGGTCTAAGAAGGCCACCAGAAGGAAACGTTGAGTTCATACAATTCAACCAATACTTATCAGCTCCTGTCCCTAAGGGATTTATCATATAGAAGGTGCAGAAATTCCTACACTGTTACAGATTGTGACAGAGCTCAGGTCTTCTCTTGAGCACCAGAAACCGCTTTAGGAGTGCTGGGGGTGAGCA
Organism: Madoqua kirkii; assembly: GCA_006408675.1. NCBI lineage: Eukaryota > Metazoa > Chordata > Mammalia > Artiodactyla > Bovidae > Madoqua > Madoqua kirkii. The sequence goes on along the minus strand of SJYC01118451.1, from coordinate 19,804 downwards.
GCATTGCAACTGAGCCTTGATGCTCTTACTGAGTTTTGACGGAGGGAGAAGGTGCATGGCAGGCGGAATGAGAGGCAGGAACAAAGACATCTAGACAGAAAGTACAGGGTGTCTTCAAGGACTGGAGGAGTACAAATGGTCTGGAACATGACGTACGCGTAAGGGATTAGTGAGGGGAGACTGGAAGGAGGGGTGAGGCATGACTTCGGCTGTTCTATGCCAGGGCAAGGCTTGGTGTGAATTTCACTGGAGAGTGAGGAGCTATTAAATCACTGAAAGCAGGGGAGTGAGGAAAAGGGGCTTCCTCTTCAGCTGTTTAACCTCCAAGATGCCACCTTGGACCCTGGGTTGGAGGAGGGGCCACAGTATATAGAGTCTCCACCCTACTGTGGCCCCCAGGCCAGAGACTCCCGCGAGTGTGTTTGATCTGAGGGGTGTCCTCTGCTCAGGCTCTTCTCTGCGTCCCTCTTCAATGTGTCCCCTAGCCTACACACCATCTATGTGGGGGACATCTCAGTTGACACAGGAGGGACCCTCTCCTTCCCTTCCCCTGCTCAGGAATTGTGTCTTCCTTAGTACTCAAACCTACTCCATTCGCCAAACTTCCAGGAGCTCCACAGGTTTCATGGTGTGTTTGTTTACTTTTCAAGTTCATGGCATCAGAGCTGCACTGAGCAAAATTATAACCTAGAAGTTAATTAACAGAGGAGCACAAGGAATGTGGATGCTGACTCTGGAGAAAAAGGCAACAAGCCAAGAGTCAATGGATCTGGAATTCTAACTCTCACTTTTATTGAATTATTGAGCATAAATATAACCAGTTTCTTCCTTTTAGATCTTTATGTAATTCTGAGTCAATGCATCAAAGAGGTGTCAAAAGGCCCTCTTAAGGATGTTGTTGTTGGAGACTTTGTTGGGCCCCACTAGGAAGCTGCCTGCTCTTTCCATGGTCCCCAAGCAATTGTCTCAGCTGCTGTTTAGTGACCTTGGAATCCTAGAATGTTCATGGAAAGGGACTTTGTAGCTTATCGCAATTAGCTCCTCACTTGGGAGTAAGGACTCAGCTGTAGAGAGAGTCATAGGACTTGTCCACAGTAAGAGAGAGAACCAGCATGGGTCTCAGGTCTTTCATTCAGGGCTGGCTCCCAGCAAACTGCACTTCATCCTTGCTACAACAGAAAGAACACTTCAGTCTATTAACGTTTCTTACATTGCTTCTGTGTTAAAGTCCTGAAGGAACATTGGCATTGTGTTCTAGAGAAGCCACTGAATGTGTTGCCTTGTGCTCCTTTCTAACAGAGCAAATACTAAAACCTTCAATCACACATGACAACATACACTAGTTGCCAGAAGAGGGTGACACTGAAGGTGTGTAAGTTATCTCTTTCTGTGCAATTAATTACCCCCAAACTTAGTTTAAAACAACAACCTTTTAGCAGTTCATTCATTCTGTAAATCAGGAATCTGCATGGCTTAGAGGGGTACCTCTGCATCAAGGTCAAGTAGTCAAGTTGCTGGCCTGGGCTGTGATCTCATGTGAAGTCTTGACCAGGAAAAAATCTGTTTTCAAGCTTATTAACATGGTTATTGCCAGTGTTCAGTTCTTAGCAGGCTTTGGAAAATAGGAAACTTGTTCTGTGCCCTTCAATCAATGGGAATCTCCACAGAATCTCAGCAATACATTGCTCAGATGACAAGTATTTTCAGAAGACCCAGGTGGTAACTGAATATAGGATAGATTGGAAAGTGAAAAGACATGAGGCATTTTCAAAAATTGCTTTCTTAGTATACCTATATCCCAGGCACTATACAAGGCATTGCACGCTTAGCTGCTCAGTCATGTCCGACTGTCTGCGACCCCGTGGACTGTAGCCCACCAGGCTCCTCTGTCCATGGGATTCTCCAGGCAAGAATACTGGAGTGGGTTGCCATGCCCTCCTCCAATACAAGGCATTAGGACTATTACTATAAAGATGCTTAAGATACAGTTTTGTTTTTAAGAAGCAGATATCAGCTCTGTTCCAAATGATAAGTAGCAAAGCCTGAATCAGAGTGATCAGCGGGGAGATAAAAATGAAGAAACAGATGCCAGAACGGAAGTGATGTTAACTCGATGAGGAAAGAACAGGTGACTCCAAAGGACTTTTCTGGGAGGAATAAGAGATGCCAGGCATCCAAACAGTCTGGGGCACATGGGACTGTTCCAGCCAGGCATCCAAACAGTCTGGGGCGCATGGGACTGTTCCAGAGGAAGACACTCGGGGTACTCACTGAATTCTAAACTTTTTACACATTTTGTTCTTAATCTTTGATACAAGTTTCCAGTAGAAATATCATTATTCCCATTCTGCAGATGAATAAATAGACTGACTAAGGTTAAATGATTTGCCCAAGGTCACACAATTAGAAAGGGCCAAAGAGAGGAAACCTATTCATTGGTTTTGAGTGTTTTCTCTCCCCAGGTCAAGTGTGTTTAACAACTTCAGAGTCTTAGCCCCGAGAAGACCTCTCTACCTCTTGGGATTAACTTTGTTGTGCTCTGTCCACACCTTGAATCACAATTCCTCAGACTCAGTCCATAAAGATACCATCTGTTTTGAACTGGGCAATTAAATAATGCTGTAAACTCCAGATGAGCAAGGACTTCCTTCTTTGTCGAATTTCCTTCCCAGACTGATGATGGTGCTTTGTCCTTGATGATTTCTAAGCTAAGCAGCCATACACTCAGCATCACCTTATAATAAAGACAGCCAATGTGAGAGGTAAGAGAGGCAGAATGGAAAAATTTTCCCCAGGCTTAGCTGCTGGATGATAACCCTTCCCCCCAGAGCATTCTTTAAAAAATTAATGACAATAATATTTTATCTGATTGTAAATATAACATGTATGCTTTATGAAGAAACGTGGGTAAACAAAACTAGGAAGCATTCATTATCCTACAAAGAAGAGGAAACAGAGCAAATGAGAGTCTTTTGTTCAGATCTGTGAGATGATAGCATTGTATGTTCATCTGTGCCTGTGTGTTTGCACAAGCCACCTAGGCCTGCTTGTCTGCAAATCTAGAGAAAGAACTGAGGGGTTTGTGTAGATGATTGCAAGCCCAGCAAAGAGAGCTTTTGTTTGTATGCAACTCATGTAAGAGTAAATATTCCATAACTGCTTGGGTACAAGGAAGAAAACCTGAAATGGTGGCTATTGGCGACAGACAGATTGTGCTCCACTGTCTTATAATATTTTCTCCGCACTGTTTTTAAAAACATTTTTCGTATTACATGCCCCATCTCATATCACATTAACCTAAATAAAAATGTCATTATCCATTCAGTTCGACAGACAGCAGGCAGAGTATGGTAGAAATTACAATCACACCAGCTGACAACAAAGCATTCTAATCATGAGCACACAGAAGATCCGAGGGTGGGCAGCCGGTCCAGCCCCCGTTTTGCACTGTCCAGGCATATGATTGTGGTCAATAAGGGGAGACCCTTCTTTATACACAGGACATGCTTCTGAAGAGTTGTGTGTAAATCAAATTTCATGTTGCATCCCAGTTTTGTTGCATTAAGGAAGCTTCTAGCTTGATATCTAAAGAGACTTCCTTTCAAATGGCATTTTTCTTTTTACCATGTTACTATTCCTCTGAAATAAATCAAAAAGATATTTTGGCATATGAAATTATATTAAAGCACAGTTCATTTGAACTACTAATTTTATTAAAATAATGGAAGGAAAGGTGGTCAGTGAGCCAGTCATAGGAATGTGGCTTAGACAGTATCGAGTTCTCCAGCATTAAGTAAGTCTGAGATTTACTGAGCGCAACAGCCTAGAGGCTATTAGAAGTGACCCCTTGGCCCATACTTTTGTACTAATGGATTATTAAATTGATGGTTTGTGAAAATTTAGAAAAGAATGCAGTAGTCATAAGAGTCCCTCATAATTAGCAAGATAGCAATTCAGGATAGTCATCCTCATTTCTTTTCTCCCTTTCTTTCTTTCTCTCTCATTCTTTTTTTTTTTTTTCCTTTTGTTTAGTGGACTTCAGGATAGATAGATGAGACAAATTACATTTCTGTTTTGGCAAATCACTTGACAGAGTCTTCCTATGCTAACAATGATAAGATACTGCCTGCTAGAACCTTTATTTAGATTCATGCACAGCTGGCCAAAGAGCTGGAAGCAGTGATGCTGACCAATTGCATGGCTGCTGAAAGCAGAGGGCCATCGCTCTGTGTCTGGCCCTGTGTATACAGTGACAGACCAAAGGCTTACAAGGCACCCTGACCAGCCCTCACATGGAACAAAGAAGGAATAGCCAAGGGTGCAGGAGATGAGTTTTGAACGCATGAGTACACCCTTGGTCCGCCCTCGCCTAGTACAATTAACCAGCACTCTAAGCCCTTATGGCTTGATGAGCAGAAAATTCTTCCCTAGCTTTCGTCTACAAATGCTCCCTCCAAGAGTCTCTGCAATAGGAAGCACGGGAAGGGTCTCAGATATTCTGCCATCTCTCCACTGGGTGTGTAGGTGAGTTATGCTTTAAATATCTACTCCTTGACCTGCTGCCCGGCTGCCCGCAGGTTCCCGCACTGAGAAACCCATGCAATCCTGAGCTCAGACCAGCTCGCTGACTTGCACTCAACAAAGGTGCCCTTCTGCTTCTCTGACCAGACCAGCAGGGGGGCCCCTGGGGACACAGCACTTTCATTACATCCCAGACCACGTAGGGCTGGCTTGGAAGAAGTTACGGGAGTGAGGGGTCCAACAAGACTGTGTGCCCCTCCAACCTTGGGCAGCAGCAGCCCAGGCTGGCCCCCCTGCCAGGCCTCTCCAATTACCTGACTGTCTTAGGGCAGGGAAGAAATGACTCTGCTCAGAACAGATGGTAGGACAACTTTCTACAGAGGTACATGTCAGGTAAATGCAAAGCCTTTCTAATGAATGGACACTCAAGCTCAAAAAACCAATGACACCTGATGATGACTCATGGAAAGAAAACTTGTGGTTTTCGTTGACCTGAACCTCAGTATTTGCCTGTGTTATGTGTCTTATCAAAAAGTCAACACATACCTGGCTTTGCAACTGGCATGCAGGGAAGTGATCTCTTTGTGACTTATGCAACTGCACCTGAGATGCCGCTCCATTTATGGGACTACCTTTCAGGAGTGATGCTTATTAAAAGAGAGAGAGAAGTAAGAGTATAGAGTGTAGGCAAACTATGTGGTACCCAGGGTAGCTGAAGGGCTAGGGAAGGATGGTCTAACAGATGCCGAGGGGTGAGGGGCAAAACTTGCTGTCCAGGTATCTGAAGCACCCAGATGGCTCAGTGGTAAAGAATCCACCTGCCAATGTAGGAGACTCAGGATCAATCCCTGGGTCGGGAGGATCCCACTGAGGAGGAAATGGCAACCAACTCCCATAATCTTGCTGGAAAAATCCCATGGGTGGAGGAGCCTGATGGGCTACAGTCCAAGTTCAAATTCAGTCACTCAGTCGTGTCCAACTCTGTGACCCCATGGGACTGAAGCATGCCAGGCTTCCCTGTCCATCACCAACTCCCGGAGCTGACTCAAATTCATGTCCATTGAATCAGTGATGTCATCCAACCATGTCATCCTCTGTCGTCCCCTTCTCCTCCTGTCCTCAACCTTTCCCAGAATCAGGGTCTTTTCCAATGAGTTAGTTCTTTGCATCAGGTGACCAAGGTATTGGAGTTTCAGCTTCAACCTTAGTCTTTCCAATGAATATTCAGGACTGATCTCCTTTAGGATGGACTGGTTGGCTCTCCTTGCAGTCCAAGGGACTTTCAAGAGTCTTCTCCAATACCACAGTTCAAAAGCATCAGTTCTTCAGTGCTCAGCTTTCTTTGTGGTCCAACTCTTGCATTCATACATGACTACTGGAAAAACCATAACTTTGACTAGATGGACCTTTTTGGCGAAGTGATGTCTCTACTTTTTAATATGCTGTCTAGCATGGTCATAACTTTTCTTCCAAGGAACAAGCATCTTAATTTCATGACTACGGTCACCATCTGCAATGATTTTGGAGCCCAAGAAAAGAAAGTCTCTCATTGTTTCCATTGTTTCCCCACCTATTTGCCATGAAGTGACGGGACCGGATGCCGTGGTCTTAGTTTTCTGAATGTTGAGTTTTAAGCCAACCTTTTCACTCTCCTCCTTCACTTTCATCAAGAGGCTTTTTAGCTCCTCTTCACTTTATGCCATAAGGGTGGTGTCATCTTCATATCTGAGGCTATTGATATTTCTCCTAGAAATCTTGATTCCAGTTTGTGCTTCTTCCAGCCCAGCATTGCACATGATATATTCTGCACATAAGTTAAATGAGCAGGGTGACCATATACAGACTTGACATACTCCTTTCCTGATTTGGAACCAGTCTGTTGTTCCATGTCCAGTTCTAACTGTTGCTTCTTGACTTGCATACAGGTTTCTCAGGAGGCAGGTCATGTGGTCTGGTATTTCTGTCTCTTTAAGATGGGCTACAGTCCATGGGGTCACAGAGAGTCAGACACAACTATGCACAGACGCACATGGAAGCAGAAAGAAATGAAACCAGCCAGCAGGTGTTAGAGGGAATCAGATCCTGCCTCAGTACAACAATATAACTTCTAACAAATAGATTAACATTTTATAACCTTTCCCAGCACCTCAAGCCTTAACTGAACAGTGGTCTTATGTAATCATTAAAACTCATTCATTCATTCTACAAATTACTATGTACCAAGTGCTGTTCAACGTGCTGAGGATACAAAAATGAACAGACAAAAATCTCCCCTGATCTCAGAAACTGATATTTTAGTGTCAAAAAAGTAAAATCTAAACATAAGCAACATTTCACACAAAGTTTTCCACAGGAAATATTCAAAACACTAGATCACAGCATGTTGCTTTAGCTATGGTGTCAGTCCTGATTGTGACCTGGTTCAAAGGATTCCCCTGATGTTTCCAACTTGGCTTTTCAAAAATACAGGAGAAAATAAAAGGTCATGTGGGTGCCCATTGGGTTCCACAAAGAATTCCACTCACTGCAGTGAGACTTTTAGGGTCAACGTGGAGGGCAGCCAAAATGAGAACTAAATTTGTTGAAGCCAGATCATGGTTACATGAATGTTCATAATCCCTACCACTCTTTCTGTGTGTATGTTAGGTATTTTCCATAAGAAAGATATTTTCTTATTCAAAAAAGAAATTCAGGGGACTTCCCTGGCGGTCCAGCAGCTGAGAATCCACCTTCCAATGGAGGGGACGTGGGTTGGATTCCTAATCTGGGAACCGAGACCCCCACCACATGCTGCAAGGCACCTAGGCCCACGTGCTACTGCTGAAAGACTGTTCACTGCAACAAAGAGCTAACAGGGCCAAACAAATAGAAAAGCAAACAGGAAATTCAGCAGCAGTCCTGGGTATCAAGGGCTCCTGAAATCAAGGGTTCCCTATATTCGAAGTTTTAAACAGCTTAAGCAGAAATGAATAACCATCCATCCACGTACTCTAAAAATGATTTTGTATTGAGTAAGCAGTAGAAAGGGATGAATGAACCGTAGGTTCCTCTCAGTACTGAGATTCTACATTCTAGTGGAAGATCTAAAGTATAATTGGAGTCAAGCAAACGTGGATTTGGGCTAATTCCTGAGTTAGTACATACGGATTGTGGTCTGTTTACTCTCTAATGCTAACCAAATGTCAGAAAACTCAGTGCTGATTCTCATTTCTAAGCATGTAATGATCATTTTCATAATTATTTCACAGTATTTCATCTAAATCCTTTCTTTTTTCTTTCAAAAAAAAACCAAAAAACAACCAGATTGTTTGAGCTAAAATAGGCATTTACAGCGATTGTATTTTACAATATTTGTGAATTTTAGATCTTATTCTCAGATACATGAAAGTCACATCAAAATGATGACACATTTTCGCAGGAAGCACCATACATAACCTCTTCATTTGCTGCTAATTTAGGTGTGCTCTCTGCATGGTGTCCTAATTGCACCTTTGTTCTCTCTTCTCAGATGACTCCTTTAATCAGCCAGGCCTGCGATGTGCTTCTGGCTCACCTAGAGCGTTACGCACAATCTGGGGAGGCTTTTGACATCCAGAGGTAAGGGCACTCCATGGCTATATTATAGATGAGAAATCATATTTTTGAACTGCTGCTTCTTGTAACTGTACATAATTGCTGAACAATTACCTTGGGACCAATAAACTGTGGAAATGCTTACAAGCTCCAAAAAGTGTGGGTAGACTGGCTGAGAAGAAGAAATGATACCCATGGAAAATGTGAAGCAAATACAAATGAAGCCCTGGGGGCTGGGACTTCTGCAGGGAACCCTGAGTGGGCGTGTTTTGTGAGGGGACATGCCCCCCAGCCTCTGCAGACCCAGGAGGGGGCAAGATATGTCTGGGCAGAAAGGACAGGATCTGGAGGGGCACATCCATGCAATTTTAATTCAAGAAAAACTGCCCCAACCCCCCCAGCCTGGAAGCCATAACTTAGTGGTGGAGCCTCAATATAAACGACTGATTGTCTGGCTTTTTGCCTAACTGACCTCTGCTAACTTATGGTTTATATCAGATTAAGAGTCACACAGCAGATCAGCCAGAAGCCAACTTGCTCTCATTATCAATGTTAATAAAATCATAACATAATCACCACCAGCATTTACATTCTACCATATTGTTTACAAAATTGTCTCCTCCACATTCTCTCTGGTCACGACATGCATGAGCTGGGTGAGGGTATGGCTTCACTCAACTCATTGAGTTGGGTACTCAGTTGCTGAGCTCCTGCTCAGCTGGCCCAGCAACCATAAAAGCAAAGTTAATAACTCTTAAAACCTTTACATCGTCAATGTTTAGGATCAGATGAAATCACATTCAGCAGTCACGTTGCTGTTTTTGCTGTCACCAGGAAATGTGTAATCAATTGTAGAGATGTTCTCAGTAAAAGAGGTCAAAATAAAACACATCATCTGAAGATGTCATGTAGTCCTTAATGATAAGTGGCTATAGAATTTACGAAGAAGAGGAACTTAGTGTATACCTATGTCAAGCCACAAAAATCAACCCTTTCATTAGTAAAGGATATGAATTCCCAGCTGTTAGCCTTTTTAGAAGCAACTTAACTACCCCTACAAAGAAAACAAAAAAAGGTTATTCTCTTAGAGCTTAAAATGGCCATTTGAGTGGCAGGTTTCCTAGAGCCTAAGAGGTTAATTTTTCTGGAGCTACTGCCAGACACTTTTCCTTCTGTTTGTTTCTAAAGTGCAACGTGTGTTTCCTGTAATAATATACATATGTTCGTGAAACTGCTCCCAAAGTTTGTCTTGTGTTTATTTGAGTGTAAAAGGGCCCTGGTTTTTTTTATTTGTTGCTCCAATGAAAACTGTAAAACCATTAGGAGGAAGAGGGAGACAGAGTTAATAAACCTAGACAATCAGCTTGCTATTAATAATTCATCAATCACAGCTTGCTCTATCTACATCAATCAGTCGTTAGACCTGGCCTTGGAAGGGCTCTGCACAACTTTGGAGTAAAGCACATAGACTCTGGGTCAAGTGTTTTCCCTCCTTCACGGGGAGGAAAAAGTAAAGTGTATTTCTTGGCATTTGACTTTGTCAGGATGACCCCATCTTTGTCTGGATCGACTCCCTGTTACGTATTTATGTCTTCCCTTGAATGGGCTTCCCAGGTGGCACAGTGGATAAAGAATTTGTCCGCAATGCAGAAACCACAGGAGACCCGGGTTCGATCCCTGGCTCGGGAAGATCCCCTGGAGAAGGGAATGGCCACCCACTCCAGTATCCTTGCCTAGAGAATCCCATGGACAGAGGAGCCTGGCAGGCTACAGTCCATGGTGTTGCACAGTTGAACAGGACTGAAGTGACTGAGCGCACACACACTCCCCTTGAATTCTGCTATCGCCCTCCCAGGATCTCACCCCGACGTGATAGAGGGGAGGGTTCCTCTCCTACCACCCCACTCCAGGTCTGCTGGAGCCCTCCCTTGAACAGGTAGATGATGCGGTCGTGTACTCTGGGAGGAGGTGGATGGGGAGGCCAGTGGCCAGCTCCTTCCTGAACACAAATGGCTCCCTCCGCTCTAGGACCTACTGCTGCTACACCACAGATGTGGTGGCCAGCGTCGCCTTCGGCACCGAAGTGGACTCCCAGGAGGCTCCTGAGCACCCCTTCGTGGAGCACTGCAGGCGCTTCTTTGCATCGTCCATCCCCAAACCTCTCCTGGTTTTACTCTGTGAGTGCAGCTCCGGCCAACGGGGGTAAACTGGGCAAGTTGGGCAGGCCCTGTGGTGCCACACTCTGGGTGTCTCTGAGAGTCACCCTGTGGAGTCTGCCCTGCAGAGCCCTGGTCTCCCTGGAGATGCCCAGGCTCCTCTGCACCTACCTGGGGCCTCTTCCCCACACAGGCAGGCCTGGGCCAGCTTACCGGCCCGCGGTGAGCACGGGCGCGGTGCGCAGGGCTGAGAGGCCTGCTGCACTCCTCCTCCAGTGCCTGTTGCCACCGCGTGAGGAAGGCATTCTCCTCCCCACTTCACAGATGAGAAAACTGAGGCTGAAAAGGCTGAGTCAAGATGGGAACCTAAAGCCTTTCATTTTCTAGGACATATGCCTCCCCTCCAGCAAAACCCTCTTTAGGACACTACTCTGCTCGAAGCCCAACACACAGTGAACTGGAAACCATGTGATGGGTGACTAGCAGATTACCCAATGGTGAGGAGACCCGTCCATTGATCTTATTTCTATTTTAGAAGTGACTGTTTACCCTCTGGCCAATTCCAGTGTCTTCTTGCTTTTATGGAAGCACTGCAGTGTTGTTATTATGGTTATTGATTATTGCCATAATTCCAAACCATTCTGCTGGGCTGGTAAATTCTATTTCCTTCCTTGGTCAGTTTCATTCTCATTTCCGAGTCAATTTCTGTGGAAGCCCCTGTCACCTCCATCTGCTCCGCATGGACACTGTAGAGCACTTGTCGCTATGGCAGTCAAAGCACAGAGGGTCACCCCTCATCCTCTACACCGCTGGGGAATGGGTTCCCCTTGCCATCAACCACAGGGCACCCTGTGCGCTGCAGGGCACGTGGGTCCACTTCCCATGGTGGCTGCCACTCCAAGCTCTCCCTCCCTGCTGTGTCATTTTGGTGCAGGCCCCTGCTCTTGAAAACGGGCAGAGCTTGCTGAGACATGCATGGATCAGAAGGGTCCTCTCCCCCAGCTCCTGTATGTGCCTGTGCACGGGAGACCCACCGTGAATGCTGAGAATCTGAACTGAGCCGCACTCCCCAGGGACAGGCTTGGCCCCATGGTCCAGGCTATCATCCAGGAGGGCATAAGTGGCAGCTCTGGGGAAAATGATCCAAAGGAAAAAACAAAAAATGCAAATGACCAGAAAGTTAAAAAAAGGGATCGGCTTCCACCACTTGCTAAGACTTGAAACGTGGCCTGCAATCTCTTCTTTCCTGATGAAATACAGAAATCTTCGACCCTCCTATCTAGGACTAGGGAAATTAACTTATAAACATGAGACTGGCTGCTTGAGGGCCAGATGGAAGTGGACCCTCAATTGAAGCCCCACTTCCATCGTATAGACGTTTATCGAGCGCTTACTTCGTGCAAGGAAGGGTGAGGAGTCCAGAAGTAGAATCCCGTTCTGAGCAGCAGTGATTCAGAGGGGGAAGACAAGCCTTCAAAAGACTGATTCAAGGCCAGGGTTTGCTTCCTGGCAACAGGCATCTAATAGCCCTGGTTTATTCTCACCCTCTTTTCAATGCCACTTTTGTTTTTCTCTTTCAAGTATCATTTCCATCCATAATGGTCCCGCTGGCCCGGATTTTGCCCAATAAGAACCGAGATGAACTGAATGGCTTTTTTAACAAACTCATTAGGAATGTGATTGCCTTGCGGGACCAGCAAGCAGCCGAAGAGGTAACGTATTTTAATAGGACACGGCGTCGGAATGGAATAGAAGCTAATTTGGCATCGCTGTCTGCTTTCTCTTCCTCCCCTCCCAGCCCCACACACTCATGCCATGCGGACAGCAGTGGCCTAGTGCTTAGAGCTTGCCGGGGCAGCCAAGAGAGAGAAGGTGGTGGGGGGAGGCTGAGGAGGGACAAATTAAGAGAGAGAGGTGAAAGCAGGCAGCAAGGACGGCGGGGAGCTGCAGCCCACAGCAATCTGTCCACACTCTGACCCAGGGGAGAAGAATTAAAGCTGCCCTCCCCTCAAGCTCACAGGCTGCCTTATTTCAAGCATCACCCCCAGCCCAGGTTATGGCCACCCCAGATAATTTTCTAGATAAAGCTAGAAAAAAAGCACATGCCCACAAGTGCTTTTCATCAGTATATTCTTTATATTGAAAAACAGCAAGCTGGAGCTTTACAGCATGAACAGCATCGTTTTGAGAGGGGAGATCAGGCAGCTGTCTCCAGTCCCACAATCCCTCACTGCACGGAGGGATGGAGGGTGTTACGGCAAAATGCACGGTTGAGGGCCCTCACGTGCTTCACTGAGAACTAGAAATCTCTTTCCCCCTTGTGGATATGCCCTACGCTTGGCACACAGTAGGAATCAAGTAAATATTTGTTGATCGCACTTGGCTGAGAATGGAAATAGGAATGTTCAGTGTTAAGGAAACTAGTTTCAATATTGGATATGCTCGTGCATGTATAATGCTCTTCTTTATGGGCCTTACTCTAGTCAAGGAAACTACTGAAAAGGAAAAAGCAGGGCTGAAATGTCTCTTCCTGAATTGGCTTTCATAAGATGTAGCTTTAAAAGTGTTTGCTCGGGCTTCCTGAGGCACTCAGTGGTAAAGAATCCGCCAGCTAATGCAGGGGATGTGGGTTCAGTCCCCGGTTCAGGAAGATTCCACATGCCAACCCAGGGACAGGCTTGGCCCCATGGTCCAGGCTATCATCCAGGAGGGCATAAGTGGCAGCTCTGGGGAAAATGATCCAAAGGAAAAAACAAAAAATGCAAATGACCAGAAAGTTAAAAAAAGGGATCGGCTTCCACCACTTGCTAAGACTTGAAACGTGGCCTGCAATCTCTTCTTTCCTGATGAAATACAGAAATCTTCGACCCTCCTATCTAGGACTAGGGAAATTAACTTATAAACATGAGACTGGCTGCTTGAGGGCCAGATGGAAGTGGACCCTCAATTGAAGCCCCACTTCCATCGTATAGACGTTTATCGAGCGCTTACTTCGTGCAAGGAAGGGTGAGGAGTCCAGAAGTAGAATCCCGTTCTGAGCAGCGGTGATTCAGAGGGGGAAGACAAGCCTTCAAAAGACTGATTCAAGGCCAGGGTTTGCTTCCTGGCAACAGGCATCTAATAGCCCTGGTTTATTCTCACCCTCTTTTCAATGCCACTTTTGTTTTTCTCTTTCAAGTATCATTTCCATCCATAATGGTCCCGCTGGCCCGGATTTTGCCCAATAAGAACCGAGATGAACTGAATGGCTTTTTTAACAAACTCATTAGGAATGTGATTGCCTTGCGGGACCAGCAAGCAGCCGAAGAGGTAACGTATTTTAATAGGACACGGCGTCGGAATGGAATAGAAGCTAATTTGGCATCGCTGTCTGCTTTCTCTTCCTCCCCTCCCAGCCCCACACACTCATGCCATGCGGACAGCAGTGGCCTAGTGCTTAGAGCTTGCCGGGGCAGCCAAGAGAGAGAAGGTGGTGGGGGGAGGCTGAGGAGGGACAAATTAAGAGAGAGAGGTGAAAGCAGGCAGCAAGGACGGCGGGGAGCTGCAGCCCACAGCAATCTGTCCACACTCTGACCCAGGGGAGAAGAATTAAAGCTGCCCTCCCCTCAAGCTCACAGGCTGCCTTATTCAAGCATCACCCCCAGCCCAGGTTATGGCCACCCCAGATAATTTTCTAGATAAAGCTAGAAAAAAAGCACATGCCCACAAGTGCTTTTCATCAGTATATTCTTTATATTGAAAAACAGCAAGCTGGAGCTTTACAGCATGAACAGCATCGTTTTGAGAGGGGAGATCAGGCAGCTGTCTCCAGTCCCACAATCCCTCACTGCACGGAGGGATGGAGGGTGTTACGGCAAAATGCACGGTTGAGGGCCCTCACGTGCTTCACTGAGAACTAGAAATCTCTTTCCCCCTTGTGGATATGCCCTACGCTTGGCACACAGTAGGAATCAAGTAAATATTTGTTGATCGCACTTGGCTGAGAATGGAAATAGGAATGTTCAGTGTTAAGGAAACTAGTTTCAATATTGGATATGCTCGTGCATGTATAATGCTCTTCTTTATGGGCCTTACTCTAGTCAAGGAAACTACTGAAAAGGAAAAAGCAGGGCTGAAATGTCTCTTCCTGAATTGGCTTTCATAAGATCTAGCTTTAAAAGTGTTTGCTCGGGCTTCCTGAGGCACTCAGTGGTAAAGAATCCGCCAGCTAATGCAGGGGATGTGGGTTCAGTCCCCGGTTCAGGAAGATTCCACATGCCAGGGAGAAGCTCAGCTGGTGCACCACAACTATCAAGCCTGTGCTCCAAAGCCTGGGAGCTGCAGTTACTGAGCCCAAGTGCCTCAACTACCGAAGCCCCTGTGCCCTAGAGCCTGTGCTCGGCAACAGGAGAAGGCGCCCCAATGGGATGCCTGCCCATCCCAACTAGAGAGTTAGCCCCTACTCCTGTGGTGAGCCTGCACTCACTATAACCAGAGAAAAGCCCACGCAGCAACAAAGACCCAGCACAACTAAAAATAAAGAGAAATAAACAGGGGCCTTCCCTGGTGGGCCGTTGGTTAAGATTCTGCCTTCCAATGCAAAGGATGCAAGTTTGAACCCTGCTCGAGGAACTAAGATCCCACATTCCACCCCACAACTAAGCCACAACTAAGCCCTGACACAGCCAAACAAACATTTTAAAACATAAATAAATACGTAATTTTTTAAGTGTTTTCTCAAAGACTGGGCAGGTCAGAGAGATTACCAAGAGAAGATGTGTCAAAGCAGATGTCGTCAGTTAGTGGCCAGTCGCAGGGAGTAGCCTCTACTTGCCCAGCTTCATATTCTGGACACTGTGAAGCAAAGGTGTCCTTGTCCAGAAGGTGGGGGAAGGTGCAGACAAGCTTGTCCTTTGGCCCATACCACTGGGAACTCAACCTGCCGCCCTTCGAGGTATGAGAAGAATCAGCTCCTGGTGTCCTTGGCCCAGCTCTGCCATCTGAAAGGACAGAACTTCTTATCCAGGTCCACGCTCCTCCAGGGTGAGCCTGGGGAAGGAGGGATGAGCAAAGTCCCGTTTGCAAACCTTAATACTACTCTGAAGGCCTCCTTCATGCGCATGAGGTTTGTCACACACCCCTCCTACCCCCAGCCTAAAACCCACTGGTGGAGGAATCAGGCTGAAAATTCTCAAACTGTTTGCACCAAATAGCTTGCTAAGAGGTGAAGGGTTATTAAAGATCCAATTACTAGGATTGCCTCCAGCTTTTCCTTTTTTAAACTCAAGAGCTATTTGTTTCAAACAACGAGTTGATCTGAGAAAAACCTCCCAACCATGAATCCAGGACTGCCCATGTTAAGACAGAGCTATATGGTTACTAAGAAAACTTGCTTTAAACCCATCTAAACTCCGTAGACATTCCATCAAGCAGATGTGTGTTTGCTCAGTGGAAAATGCAGCACAGATGTTAAAAGGTAAATATTTTCCTAAGCTCTCGCCAATGGGTGGATTAGACACCTACATCTATCAGGGTTCGTATTTTTCTTGGATATAACCATAAACCAGAACTGTTGCAGGCCTAAATGGGCAGTGTTCAAATAGCCTCTGTGATACAGTGCAAATAAAAGGAACCCATCAACACTAATGTCCTCTCCAGCTCACAGGCCCCAGAGAGCCGCCCTTTCCTCTGGCCTCTGGGGTTGGAGGTTAAGACAGATTTCTATAAGCCTCCACAGCCCTGCAGCAGCCTGGCTGAGCCAGGATGAGAGGAACGGATGCCAGCTGCAGCTCTGCCCCAGGGTAGATCCAATGAGGTGGATGTGGCTTCGCTCTCCCTTCCACCATTGTCCCCATGTGACTCCAGCAAAGCCACAAGCAAGCCTTGGGGATCGTGACCATCAGCATCTGAAGAGTTTCAAATGGGTGGGTCAAGAGAGAGCCTGGGATGCTCTGGGGTCCCCGAATGGCATCTGGAAGCTGAGAGAGCTCACCTCCCATTCATGCCATCGTGCCTGGCCCTGGGACCAGCGTTAGAGTCTCAGATGTTGCCCAGGCAACAGAAAGGAAGCTGGGCAGAGTCAGCCCTTGGGGATGCTGTTTGGGAAGCAGATTTAGCAGGGCCAGGGTGGAAAGAGGGGGGCAAGGGCCATCCTCTCAGCCAATTCTATGCAAGCAGGCTGGCAGTATGTGGGCCCTTGCCTCCCTGAGTCTCAAGATTCTTGTGGCCCACAGACTGAGCTGTGAGCCCCACTAGAATCTCCATAGAAGATACCTTCCAACCAGTAGAGCTGCAAGGGTGTTACGACCCAAGGGTCTCATGATCTAAGAGTCTCATGATCCAAGATTCCTGCTCCAAAGCATGCAGTTACAAGTAAATCCAACCCAGCCTTCCTCAAAATACACTTAGGACAAGGCAGGTTTATTAGTATTTGTGGAGTTGTTGATTGCAAACCTAACGTGTGCTTGGCCCAATACAGGCATGGGGTGGGGTTGAGGGTAGGGCACAGGATCCTGCCCCGGAGATGCAAGCAACCCTGTGTGACCTGACAACCCCGTGTGACCCGACACCTTTGTTGTTGTTTAGTCACTAAGTCGTATCTGACTCTTTGCGACCCCATGGACTGTAGCCTGCCAGGCTCCTTTGTTCATGGGATTTCCCAGGTGAGAATACTGGCATAGATTGCCATTTCCTTCTTCAAACAACCTCCTTAAAAGATGCTAATGTGTGTGACATAGATTACGGATTTGATAATAATCCAGAAGCCAAAGGACAGAGAAAATGATGCAACAAGTCAAGAACTTTGAAATGATCATTTTTTCTCTTGGTGGTTCTAATATTTCCCTCTTGGTGTTGAGACTTCAGAACAGAATAACCCATCAGTGGTCCTTCATCACATCCAAGAGCTGTTCCAAGATGAGATGTGTCAGGGACACACTTTGTCAGCATTAAAGTGAAAGTCGCTCAGTTGTATCTGACTCTTTGAGACCCCGTGGACTGAATTCTCCAGGCCAGAATACTAGAGTGGATAGCCATTCCCTTCTCCAGGGGATGTTACCAACCCAGGGATTGAACCCAGGGATGGAACCCAGGTCTTCTGCATTGCAGGCAGATTCTTTACCAGCTGAGCTACCAACAGTGTCAGAACTAAAGTAATACATAAACACTTCATTGTTACACTTGTAAATGGGGTAGTGTAAATAGAGAGGATCTGCAAACTACCGATAAGGAAGGAGAGGGGAATGGTAAGAAAGCTCTAACTTAAGTGGGGCAGGAGATTACTGAGGATAGAAGGGACCCAACCTGAGGAGGATAAGCAAAATGCAGGCTGGAGACTTGGAAGGCAGGCTTCCTCAAATGAGTTCCCTCCCCATCCCCAGGTCCTGTGAATTCCCTGCTGTGACAAAAACTAGACACAGAAGTCCACCCTGGAGGGTGGGATGTGAACAATGGAGCACTAACTTTGATTTATTTTAAATATTTATTTATTTGTCTGCACCAGGGCAGGTGGGATCCTTAGTCGTGGCATGCAAACGCTTAGTTGCAGCATGTGGGATCTAGTTTCTTGACCAGGGATTGAACCCAGGCCTCCTGCACTGGGAGCACAGAGTCTTGGCCCCTGGACCACCAGGGAAGTCCCTAATTTAATTCTATATGATGCTTGAATTGCTTTATTATCAGAAAAACCAACCAACCAACAATACAAATGCAGATGAAGGAAAATAATAAAAACCTTCCTGGTTTTCCCAGCTCCTTCAGCTCACCATGAACTGCTGGGTGAGTGAGTGAATGAAGTCTCTCAGTTGTGACCGACTCTTTGCAACCCCATGGACTGTAGCCCCCTAGGTTCCTCTGTCCATGAGACTTTCCAGGCAAGAATACTGGAGTGGGTTGCCATTTCCTTCTGCAGGAGATCCTTCCAACCCAGGGACTGAACCTGGGTTTCCCACATTGTAGGCAGACACTTTACCACCTGAGCCACCAGGGAACTGCTGACTAGGATGTTGCTAAACATTTTCTACATGTGGACACATGTAATCGCAGACACTGTCCAGGTGCCACTCTTACAGACATGAGGTTCTGCTACAGGCACTATTCAGCAACTTGTTCTCTCTACTTACCAAAGCGGCTTAACATCTTCCTGAATCAGCCCAGCAAGAACAGCCTCATGCTGTACCAGCAGCAGCACAGCCCGCTGATGGCTGCACTCAGTGCTGTAATGAGGAAGGTGGGAGGGGGAGGTCCCAGGCTCCCCCCATCCCAGACAATCCCACAAAGAAAATCCTTGTTCCTATTGACTCTTTGAAAGCTGTGTGTGCTCATCTTCTTTTGTGCTGTGAGAGTGCTCTCTTATGTGACTCTAAGGCTCAAATGTGTGTTTTCTTCTTTCCTCCCTTAGAGGAGGAGAGATTTCCTCCAAATGGTCCAGGATGTACGCCATTCTGCCGCCACCGTGGGAGTGGAGAACTTTGACATCGTCCATCAGGTCTTTTCTGCCACCAAATGCCCAGCAAATCCTTCCCGGCGACACCCACCCAGACCCCTGTCCAAGCCTTTGAGTGTGGATGAGGTGGTGGGCCAGGCCTTCATCTTCCTCATCGCTGGCTACGAGATTGTCACCAACACTCTCTCTTTCACCACCTACCTCCTGGCCACCAACCCTGAGTGCCAAGAGAAGCTTCTGGAAGAGGTGGACCGTTTCAGCAAGGAACATGTGAGTACAGTCATCTCTGTGGCTTTGTGTTCATCAGAGTGAAACTTATTTTTGATAACCATCCTGCCAAAATCACATTATAAGCCTATAAGCGTACTGTGGCCCAACTTCTCCATCTCTCTGGGTTAACAAGTAAAATGGAGTACTCAGAACAACAGGGAGGAAAAAGAAAAAAGAATTGTCGCATACCTTCACTGCGTGGGATGGTCCATGAACCGAGCCTGGCTTAGGGAAAATGCAGAACCCCAGGCAGTCAGAGGTCAAAGGGAAGGGAAAGGGAAGGAGACCTGGTTTCCCAACACTCTGTCTGCAGTTTCTCCACGCTCAGGAAGGTGGGAGTCAGCCAGAAAATGAGGCCAAGTGGAAGACAGAAGCAGGCCTAAGTCAACGCAGGAATGGAGATGGGGAGAGTGCTAGGGAAGGGGTCTGGGAATGGATCGAGTGAAACAGGGCTGGATTCTAGATATTCCTTCTAGATGGGGCTCCTCATTGCTGGACCAGAAGCAAACTTTAGGGTGCAAAGCTCGGCTACTTCTTCACATCATTTTTTCCTGGATGCTTATGTGTACATTGCTTTAACTTATGAGCTGTTAAGGAGAGTAATTTTAAAAATCTGTGCTTTCAAAGGAAGACCACCATAATAGAATCCTTTCTAATACATTCTGATGATGTAAGGACTATTACATTGCAATGTTGGGAGGAGAGCTGTTCCATTATAAGAAATGTCAGAATTATTTTTTCATATATTGAGTTGAAAACTGAGTCCCAGGAAATTCCACTTGCTTATTCCACTGGGGAAAGTATTGGGTTGGCCAAAAAGTTTGGGTTTTTTGATGCAAGGTTAGCTTTTCTTTTGAAAACT